>BQNB010003151.1:0-117453 GCA_026074375.1 Tanacetum coccineum | reverse complement strand
GCTTAAAATAGGAAATTCAAGTAGGAGAAATAACTATTAGAGAGTTTAGGAAGAAGCTTGAAAAACTTCAAAAAGAAAAAGATAGCATTCAATTAAATGTAGATAAATTTGAAAATGCATCTAAAAGTTTAGACAAGCTCACAGAGTGTCAGATAGTTGACAATTGCAAGAAAGGTTTAGACTATGAAAAATATAATGCAGTTCCACCTCCCTACACAGAAAATTTCATGCCTCCAACACCTGATTTGTCTTTTATTGGTTTAGATGAGTTTGTTAATAAGCCAGTAGTTGAAAATGGAAAGTCTGATAAAGAAGTGTCTGAGATAGTTAGGAAGAATGATGATGTCCCAATTGTTGAAGAATGGGTGTCAAATAGTGAGGAAGAAAATGTGTCTCAATCTAAAACTAAGAAGAAAACAGTTAAGCCTAGTATTGCTAAGATAGAGTTTGTCAAACCTAAGCAACAAGAGAAAACTGCTAGGAAAACTGTTAAACAAGTTGAGAAACACTCACAGTCCAAGAGGCAATCAAAGAAATTGGAACAATATGATGTCTTAAAAACTAGGAAGCAATTTTAAGATGTTTAATAAGGCTTGTTATGTGTGTGAAAGCTTTGATCATTTGCAAGTTGATTGCAATTACCATCAAAAATAGTTTCAAAATCAAAGGATGGTAAAACCTATTTGGAACAATACTCAAAGGGTGAATCATTAAAATTTTGCTAAAAAGACTCACCCCTATGCTAAAAAGAACTTAGTTCCAAGAGCAGTACTAATGAAGTCTGGTTTAGTATCAGTTAATACTGCTAGACAAGTTAATACTGCTCACTCAATAACAAAAGTGAATGTTGCTAGACCAATGTCATATCTTTCTAAAAAACACATTCAACTGTTAAGAGGCCCATTCATAAGAACACAACATTAAAAAACAGTAATATTGATCAAATGGTTGATACTGTTAATGGTAAAAAAATTAATACTGCTAGGCCAAAAGCAGTAGTTAATGCTGTTAAGGGAAATAATGTTAATGTTGTTTAGGCCTCAGCTTGTTTGGTTTGGAAACTAAAGACTAAAGTTTTAGACCATGCTTCTAAGCACAACAGTGCATCAATCACGCTAAAGCAGTTTGATTATATTGATGCACAAGGCAGATCCAAGTCAGTGATGGCTTAGGTCCCCAAAAGAAACTGATTTTCTTATCTAATGTGTAGGGAAATCCACAAATGGATTTACAGGATCAAGGAGTGATTAATAGTGGATGCTTAAGGCACATGACAGGGAACATGTCCTATCTTACAGACTATGAAGAGATAGATGGAGGATATGTTGCTTATAGAGGGAACCTCAAAGGAGGGAAAATCACAAGAAACGGTACCATTAAAATTGATAATCTAGATTTTGAAAATGTATATTTTGTGAAAGAGTTAAAGTTTAATCTCTTTAGTGTCTCACAAATGTGTGATAAAAAGAATAGTGTTCTTTTTAATGACACTGAATGTATTGTTTTATCTCCAAACTTTAAGTTAATTGATGAAAGTCAAGTTTTACTTAGAGTTCCTAGAAAGAACAATATGTATAGTGTTGATTTAAAGAACATAATTCCTAAAGGAGGTTTAACTTGCCTTTTTGAAAAAGCCACATCTGATGAATCTAAACTTTGGCATAGAAGGCTAGGTCACTTAAATTTTAAAACCATGAATAAATTGGTTAAGGGAAATCTTGTAAGAGGTTTACCTTCTAAACTTTTTGAAAATGATCAAACCTGTGTTGCTTGTCAAAAGGGAAAGCAGCACAGAGCCTCTTGTAAGTCCAAAACAAAGAACTCAATCAGTCTTCCTTTACATTTGTTGCATATGGACTTGTTTGGTCTAACATTTGTAAAAAACCTTATGAAGAAAATGTATTGCTTAGTTATCATAGATGATTACAATAGGTTTACATGGGTTTTCTTTCTAGCTATTAAGGATGAGACTAGTGGCATTCTTAAGTCCTTTATAACTGGGATAGAGAATCTAGTAGATCACAAGATTAAGATAATTAGATGTGATAATGGGACTGAGTTCAAAAACATAGAAATGAATCAGTTTTGTGAGATGAAGGGTATTTTGAGATAATTTAGTGTAGCTAGAACTCCTCAACAAAATGGAGTTGTTGAGAGGAGGAATAAGACACTAATTGAGGCTACTAGGACTATGCTAGCTGATTCTAAGTTGCCAACTACTTTGGGGCAGAAGCAGTTAATACTGATTGCTATGTGCAATATAGAGTGTTAGTAGTTAAGCCTCATAACAATACCCCATATGAACTTTTTCATGGTAGAACATCAACTTTAAGTTTTATGAGACCATTTGGGTATCTTGTTACTATTCTTAATACCATAGATCACTTAGGCAAATTTGATGGTAAGGCTGATGACGGTTTCTTTGTTGGATACTCTTTGAATAGTAAAGCCTTTAAAGTATTTAATAGAAGAACAAGGATAGTGGAAGAAAACTTACATATTAGGTTCAGTGAGAGTACACCTAATGCTATAGGTAGTGGACCAGATTGGCTATTTGATATTGATGCACTAACAAGAATAATTAATTATGAGCCAATTATTGCAGGAGCACAGTCTAATGGTTTTGCAGGTACAAAAGCAAGTGATAATGCAGGTCAAGCTAGAAATGAGACAAAACCTGTCAAGGATTACATTTTGCTACCATTATGGACTGCTGATCTACCATTTTCCCAAAATCCAAAAAGTTCTCATGATGATAGATCTAAACCTTCAAGTGATGATGGAAGAGGTTGATGAAGATCCAAGAAAATATAGTGAAAGTAATGATCAAGAGAAGGAAGATAATGTTAACAACACTAACAATGTTAATGCTGCTAGCACAAATGAAGTTAATGTTGTTGGTAGAAAAACAAGCATTAAACTTCCAGTTGATCCAAATATGCCTGCTTTGGAAGATTATAGCATATTTGACTTCACAAGAGATGATGAAGATGATGGTGTAGTGGCTGACATGAACAATTTGGATACAACAACCAAGTCAGTCCTATTCCAACTACAAGAATTCATAAAGATCATCCTCTTAATCAAGTGATTGGAGATTTGCAATCAGTTATACAAACAAGAAAGATGTCAAAGAATTTGAAGGAACATGGGTTTGTTAGTACTATTCAACAAAGAACAAACCATAAAGACCTTCAAAATTACTTGTTTGCTTGATTTTTATCACAGGAAGAACCCAAAAAGGTAATTCATGCATGGAAGGATCCAAGCTGGATAGAGGCTATGCAGGAAGAGCTTCTACAATTCAAGTTACAAGAAGTTTGGACTTTAGTGGATTTACCAAATGGAAAAAGAGCTATAGGCTCTTAATGGGTTTTCAGGAATAAAAAGGATGAAATGGGAATTATGATAAAAAAAGCAAGATTGGTTGCTCAAGGGTACACATAAGAAGAATGGATTGACTATAATGAAGTCTTTGCCCCTGTTGCAAGAATTGAAGTAATTAGGCTATTTTTAGCTTATGCTTCATTTAAAGATTTTATGGTGTATCAAATGGATGTAAAAAGTGTTTTTCTCTATGGGAAGATTGAAGAAGAGGTGTATGTATGTCAACCACCAGGATTTGAAGATCCAGACTTTCCTCATAGAGTATACAAGGTTGAAAAGCATTGTATGGACTACATCAAGCTCTTGGAGCTTGGTATGAAACCTTGTCAACATATCTATTAGACAATAGGTTTCAAAGAGGGAAAATTAACAAGACTTTATTCATCAAAAGGCACAAAGGTAATATTTTGCTGGTCCAAGTTTATGTGAATGATATCATCTTTGGTTCAACAAAGAATGAGTTATGCAATGCATTTGAGAAGTTGATGCATGAGAAGTTTCAGATGAGTTCTATAGGAGAATTTACATTCTTCTTGGGATTACAAGTGCAGCAAAAGAAGGATGGCATATTTATTAGTCAAGATAAATATGTTGTTGAAATTTTAAAGAAATTTAGGTTTACAGAAGTCAAGACTACAAGCACACCAATGGAAACTCAAAAGCCTTTGCTCAAGGATGAAGATGGTGAAGAAGTGGATGTTCATATGTATAGGTCAATGATTGGTTCATTGATGTATCTTACATCTTCAAGACCTGACATCATGTTTGTAGTGTGTGCCTGTGCTAGATACCAAGTCAATCCAAAGGTTTCACATCTTCATGCTGTGAAAAGGATTTTTAGGTACTTAAAAGGTCAACCAAAATTGGGCCTTTGGTATCTAAAAGATTCTCCTTTTGATTTGGTAGCATACATTGATAGTGATTATGCTGGAGCAAGCTTGGATAGGAAGTCTACAACAGGAGGTTGTCAATTCCTTGGATGTAGATTAATATCATGGCAGTGCAAGAAACAAACAGTGGTTGCAAATTCCATAACAGAAGCTGAGTATGTGGCTGCTTCAAGTTGATGTGGACAAGTGCTTTGGATTCAAAATCAACTACTTGATTATGGGTACAATTTTATGCATACCAAGATCTTTATTGACAATAACAGTACTATTTGCATAATTAAAAATCCTGTTTTTCATTAAAAAACAAAGCATATAGAGATCATACATCATTTTATTAGAGATTGCAATGAAAAGAAATTGATTCAAATGGTCAAAATCCATACTGACAAGAATGTTGCAGATTTGCTTACAAAAGCTTTTGATGTAAGTAGATTTCAATATTTGATTGTTAGTATTGGAATGATGAATCTTTAAAGTCTTTTATCTCTTTATGTTTTTGTAGAGTTTTGTACTGTTATTCATGTCATTAAAAGTTTCTGTTGTTAAGTATAATTAGTACTGGTTGTTATACTTAATACTGCTGAGTTACTACGGTTAGTTATACTTAATACTGCTGGGTATAATTAATACTGTGATAATTATGAACATTGTTATGGCTTGTGTTTTCTTGGTTTTTGGACTAACATTTTGCAGGATAAGCAAAGAAAAATGTTAAATCAATGATGAAAAAGCTATTTAGAATGAAATTAGAGTTAATGCTGGTGACTCAAAGTTAATGCTGCTAGGCATAACTTACTACTGCTAGTTGTAAGTTAATGCTACTAGGCATAACTTACTGCTGAGTTACTCTAGCTGGGTCACTTACTACTGCTGGTTGAAAGTTAATGCTGCTAGGCATAACTTAATACTGCTAGATGAACGTTAATGTTGTTGAGGGTATTTTCATAAATACTTCGATTAAGGGTTTCAATCAATCATTTAATCGATTTTAATCTTTCAAATACTCTCTAATCACAAACCCTAACTCAATTTTATCATCCGTTATCAAAACCCAACACAAATAACGACCCTAAAGTTTGTCTAAACCCGCAGAAAGTGATAGGTTTGAACAAATTGTGGATTTTCTGAATGTACAACCTATAAGATATGCATTAACGGTTAATCCCATTATATATCTCTTGCATTGAACAATTCTGGTCTACTGGCATGGTTAAAACTATTAATGGGGAAGTACAGTTTCATGCCCTAGTAGATGGCAAAAAGATAATTATCTCTGAAGCATCTGTGAAAAGAGATCTTCAATTAGAAGATGCAGAAGGTGTTGATTGTCTACCAAATTCTGCCATCTTTGAACAGCTTACACTGATGGGGTATGAGAAAATTTCATAAAAGCTTACTTTCTATAAGGCATTCTTCTCTCCACAATAGAAATTTCTGATTCATACTATTCTACAATGCCTAAGTTCAAAGACTACTGCATGGAATGAGTTTAGTAGCACTATGGCATCTGTAATTATCTGCTTAGCTACAAATTAGAAATTCAACTTTTCAAAATACATTTTTGAAAGTAAGGTTAAAAACTTGAATAATTTGTCTGGGAAATTTTTAATGTATCCAAGGTTTGTACAAGTGTTTCTGGAAAAACAACTTGGTTATCTGTCAACTCATAACAGAATTTATGTTGCACCTTATCACACTAAGAAGATCTTTGGAAATATGAGAAGGGTGGGAAAAGATTTTACTAGAAAAGTGACAGATTTGTTTCCAACCATGCTGGTTCAAAACCAAATGGGTGAAGGTTCAGCAATGCCAACTGATCCCCAACACACACACACTTTTATTCAATCATCTCCTCTACCTCAAAAGACTCAAAAACCTAGGAAGCCTAATAGAAAGGACACTCAGGTACCTCAGCCTAATAGTGGTCCTACAGACATTGTTACAGATAAGGCTGTCCATAAGGAGTTGGGTGACAGTTTGGTGAGGGCTGCCACTACTACTTCTAGCTTAGAAGCAGAGCAGGACAGCGGTAACATAACTAAGACCCAATCCAGGCAACACCTAATGAATCTAGTTCCTTAGGAACTACTTCAGGTGGTGGTCCTAGACGCCAAGAAACCATAGGGGATACAATTGCTCAAACTAGGATTAAGAATGCATCTAAACTTTCCAATGATTCACTGCTCGCAAGAGGTAGCACACTTCAAAGTGATGAGGATAGACTTAAACTTAATGAATTGATGGAACTATGTACCAATTTACCAAGGAAGGTTCTTGATTTAGAGAAGACAAAGACCACTCAACATAATGAGATTGATAGCTAGAAAATGAGGGTCAAGAAGCTTGAACAAAAAAAGAGGTCAAGAACTCATGTGCTGAAAAGATTAAGAAAGGTTGGTGTTACAACTTGGGTAGAATCCTCTGTTGATGAAGAAGATTTGGGTGAGGATGCATCCAAACAGGGGAGGAGGATTAATGTTATTGATGCAGATGAAGACATTACCCTGGTCATTGATGATGCTGACAAAGAAATGTTTGATGTGGATGCTTTAAATGGTGAAGAAGTGTTTGTTGCAGGGCAAAATGAAAATGTTGTTAAAGAAATAGTTGATGCTGCTCAAGTTAGTACTGCTACAACAACTGTTACAATAACTACTAAAGAAGTTACTTTGGCTCAAGCTCTGGCTGACCTTAAGAGTCAAACCGTTACCAAATGTAATAAATACCGATGTTGGTGCCTATGCACATGAGTCAAATAAGCTTTTGGAAACAAGTCATGATACATCTAATAAATTTTTCAAAACTAAAACTTTTATCAAGGAATTAAATTTTAATATCATGACTTGGAACCATCTTAACAAAGGGATGTCATTCATTTTTCTAATCAAGAATTTGTATGTGCCATTTGGCATCTCGGTCGACCCTAATCACAACAATCACAGGACAAAGGTAAAGGGATATTGATAGAACCTATGAAGCCTATGAAGAAGAAAAATCAAATCAGGTTTGATGAAGAAACTGCTTTAAATTTACAAGATGAATTTGATGAAGAAGAAAGACTTGCAAGAGAGAAAGTTGAAAAAGAAAAAGAAGCCAATATTGTCTTGATTGAAACATGGGATGATATACAGGAAAAGATTGATGCTGATCATCAATTGGCTGAAAGATTGCAAGCATAAGAACAAGAAGAGTTGTCTATTGAAGAAAATGCTACATTATTTCAACAAATCTTAGATAAAATAAGAAAGCATTTTGCAGCTAAAAGAGCAGAAGAGAAAAGAAACAAACCACCAACAAAAGCTCAACAGATAAAGATAATGTGTACTTACCTAAAGAACATGGAATGATACAAGCTCAAAGATTTGAAGCTTAAAGAGTTTGATTCTATCCAAGAGATGTTTAAAAGCATACATTCTGTCCAGATTTTTAAACGAGCGTTTTGAGCACTTTTGAATCCGTTTCAGCCTTCCGGCGAAACATGAAAGTTGTCCGGAATGACGTTTTCTATACAATCTCTTCTTGGTCAAAGTCACGAAAACGTGATATAGCGGGTCAAAACCGATGGTCAAACTGCTGCGTTTTTATTAAAAGTAAAGTTACAGCAGATTCTTGCAGGGGCATTTTTTGTCATTTTCCGGTCCAGTTTAGGGTCTCGGCAACTATCTCTCGTTAGTCCTGTGATATGGTATTACGTTCCGAGCGCAAATACTCTTTTACCTCCCGAATCATGACAATGGTGATTTAGAGGGTCCGTTTGACGCTGGTCAGATTTGAGTAATAAAATATATAAATTATAAGAGTCAAGAAAGTCAATGTTGACTTTAAAAAGTCAACACGGTTAATATAGACTTATTGAAATGTTACTAAAAATAATAAACGTTATTATTTTTACGAGTATAACAAATTAGACTTAACGAGTTTTATGAACGGATATAGTTCTAAAAATAGTAACATACGGGACATAATCCCAATATGTGTGATTAATAACTAAATTGAAAGTCGAAAGTTCGACGAGATAAATAAATGTTTTATAAATATAATTGGATGCCGAGACGTACTAAAAATAGTAACTTTCCAAAAATAGAAAGTTTCTTAATAAATAGAAATAGCTTCGATTAACGATTATGAGGTAACTAAAAGAACAATCATAACCTAATATTGGTGGGGTTTAGATTCTAAGGCGCAAGTTGGATTCTCATCACATGTTGAATATATAAATATACATATAATATATGATTTTGTTTTGATTACGATGTACGCATCTTGATTATAACAATTCGGTATAGTAATCGAGCGAAACAAATTATAGGTCGTGATCGCGTTTGTGGATTTTCGTGCTAGACTTCATTGTTTGATTATCGGCTTTTGATCAAGGTGAGTTCATAGCCTCGCTTTTAAAAGTTTTCAATGTTTTTAACTCCGCGATGGGATAATATTGCTTATATTTGTAAATTGAACTCAAACTGTTTTTGATACTTGAATTTGATTCCTTCACTACCTGATATATCTTTTTGTTTGCGTGACCCGTTAGTTTACCATGTGTTGGTGAACGCTAATGCATTAAATAGATCTATTGGATTTGACAACCCTGTCCGGGGTTTGAATCCGTTGGGACCAACCCTGTCAAACAGACATTTTTTTGTTAGTATTAGGAGAAGTGGCATACTTCTCAGGAATAATTCATCCTACGGGTTGATATGTGTTTATGTCATCTGGTACACAGTCTCTTCATTGGAAATCACTATTTTTATAACTTGACTTACGAGCCAACGTTATACGTTTTGTGGAACCCAAAATATGCGTTCTATGTGTTAATTGTAAACTCTATGAATTCACTCAACGTTTTGTTGACTTTTTAAGCATATATCTCATGTTAATTGCTGTTGATGGCTGGATGGGACGGAACGCGGATATCAAGGACGGTGCCTCGGTGAAGTAGTGTCATAAACTAAATAAATGTTTTAGAAACAAAGTTGTGTTGTGACTTTTAGAAATAAATTTTATTTTAGTATTTGGGACCTATGTAACTCTGATCTTTTTAATGAATGAAATTGTGTTTTATAAACGTATCTTTGAACGTTTACTGGGACTCGTGTGCATGTATTATGAAGTAGCACCCCAAATGTTGTATTCCGCTGCGTATCGTAGTGTGGGGGTGTTACACTTAGGCTCTTCTTCACTAGACATAGCTTTACAGTTCTCAACTACAGGCTCATTAACAAACTCATCTAAACCAGTAAAAGACAAGTCAGGTGTTGGAGGCATGAAATTTCTTGTGTAAGAAGATGGAACTGCATTATAATTTTCATAGCCTAAACCTTTCTTGCAATTGTCAACTATCTGACACTCTATGAGCTTGTTTAAACTTTTAGATGCATGTTCAAATTTATCTACATTAAGTTGAATGCCATCTTTTTCTTTTTGAACTATTTTAAGCTTCTTCTTAAGCTCTCTAATAGCTATTTCTCCTATATGAATTTTAAATTTTAATCCCTTAATATCTTCTAAATAAATAGACTCATTTACTTAATAAACTTCAAGTTTTTCTTCCACTGACTTTAAGCCTGTCTTATAACCTAGAACCATTAACTCAGATTTCTTTAAATCTTTTAATAGTTGATCATTTTGATATTTAAGAGATTCAATAGTTTTCAAACAAGATTTTGAACAAATAGAATCATTGGATACCTCTCAGTCAGGACTTGAAGATGAAAAAGCCATGAGTGCATAATTATGTCCTTTCTCTGCCTGATCACTCCAGTCATATCCACCAAGACCATCACATGACACCAAAGCTGTGAAAGTAGATGTTTTCATAGGCACACTCCTTTTTGAGCTTTCCTTGTTCTTTTTGTCTTGATTTCTTGGAGCTCTGCACTCCCTAGCAAAATGTCTTCTCTTGTGGCAGTTGTAGCACTCCACTTTGGACTTATCAAAACTAATAGTCTCATTGCCATTAACAGTAAGCTTTCTTCCTGTATTCTTCAAAAACCTTCTTGCCCTCATAGTCAACATGGCCATTTGCCATCTCAAATCCATCTTTTCTATGTCATCTGGATGGATTTGTTGCAAGTCCTCATGTACAAGTTGAGGATTATTGGTTGACTACCAAGAATGCATACACAACAACATCACCCAAGTTATCAATATTTGTAGAGTTAGCAGCATTAACTTGAGTGCTAGCAGTAGAAACTCAATGAGCAGTATTAACTGCTTCATTAGTGTTGTGAGTGTTGTTATTTGATGAGGACACAAAAGCCATGTTTTGTCTGCTTGAACTTGAGCTAGACATCCCTTTAACTTCCTGGTACATACACCTTGCGGTTGTTTGTAAGAGATCATACATGACTCATTTACCAAATCAACTTTATTCCTCCACACAACAGCATGTGTGTTCCCACTCAAGGAGACAAACATCTATAACTTTTTGATTAACATCTTCTTGTGAAACTTTTACACGTCCAAAAAGCTCCAACTGACTCACAAGCTTTTGAAGCTTAATCAAAAGTTTGTTCAAGCACAGCTCTGAAGCTTGGATCAGGAATTTTTCATAGAACTCAGTCTTTAAGAGATTCCTTTGAGTCTTTTTAGTAGCTTCATTCCCACCAAATCTCTTTTCTACCGCTTCCAGAAACTTCTTAGCATCCTTTATAGAGTTAAAGTTTAACTGATATTCATTGGGAATGCCCATCATTAAAGTACTTCTAGTTTTCACCTCTAATCTTCTCTAAGCCTTATCTATAGCAGATATAATAGGGATCTCTGTCATAACTCCTTCTACAATTTTTGTTTTTGGTAAGGTTGCACCATTCTCTATGACTTCCCAAAGTGCATAGTCTATCATCTAGATATATTGTTCAATCCTCAACCTTCAGATCTCATACTTACCAGGTTTGAGCATGGGAACGTTGGATGCAGCCACCATGTGTGCAGAACTTTGATCCATATCTTCTAGCAAACACAGGTTCACAGCTTCTTAACAAGCTCTGATACCACTTGTTTGATCCCACTTTAATAGATCGAATTCCTTAATGCTTGTTTAAGGTTTTGTTTTATTAGATAAATCTAACACAACTATAGTAGAATTTGTGTTTGAATGTATTAAAGATTATGCGGAATCTAATCTTTAATATTGAGCAGAATTATCAATGAAACAGTAAAACAATGAATACACAAAATAATAAATAAGCTCCAATATTATTAATGATAATAATACGAATAATCTACCAGTATTAGGGTTACAAAGACCTTGAAGCTACAAATAATATGAGTTTTAGTACATCAAACTCTATGTCCTAGGACCTCCTTTTATACACTAAGGATCCTAGTCGGCTTACAATTCTTTCCTAAGTATCTAAAATCTTTTTTATGAATAACTAATACATATCAAGTAAGTATTACTAACAAACAGTACTAACTTACACTAGCAGTACTAACATAACACTAGCAGTACGAACTTAACACTAGCAGTACTAACTACTTATAATATTTTCTTGAGCAGTAGTAACTCTTTAACAGTCTTTGTACTAGCAGCATTAACTTTCACTAGCAGCATTAACCTTTGTACTAGAAGCAGTAACTACTTAGTATATTTTCTTTGAAGTCTCTGAGCAGTACTAACTTTAGCTGAGCAGCATTAACACAAACTTGAGCATCAGTAATTCCAACAGCATAAAGAAGACTTTTAATACCAACAAAAAGGGAGTTGGACTAGTGGTGAAGAACTAGAAAGGAAGAACACAATTAATTACTACGATCTTTAGTGTAATGTCTTGTCGTAATCTTAAATGGGGACTAAACTCATTAGGTCTAATTTCGTAGTTGAAACCTAACCCATGTCTACTGAGTGGAATGAACTCGGACAATATGCTTTAGAAGCATATTCAAACATCATAGCAAAAAAATTATAAATACCAAAGAAGGATTTTTTGACTTGCTTGCGACAACAAACGGGTATGACGATTATATTTTATGCATGGTTATGAAGATTAGATGGTTGTTGATGGTGAGAGCAAGGAGATGGTGAATTGGTAGTTTAGCATTTGGAGGGAATTTTATTAGAAGAGGTTTTGTTTGAAAAAGGAATGAATTTGGATAAGTTTAGGAATGTCCCAAATGATGTTCAAGCATACTGGGTAAAGATAGACTGATACTAGTAAAAGAAGGTAAAAAGAAGTGAACAAATACTGTTTTAAAACCCGGAGAAAGGGCTAAGGCGTGTCCCTAAAAATTAAGGGGGGCGACCCTTATGAATTAAGGGGGCCGCCCACTGTTAGTCCTATTTTTCATAGAAAAACTATTTTTCTCAGGATTTTTGTGAGGGTACTTTTTGTTTGGTGGTTTATTTTTGGCAAGCAAGCCCTATATAAGTTTTTATCAGCATATTTAAATCTTAAAAAATATAATAAACACATTAAATCATGGAAACCAAAAGGCAAATAACTAGTTGAATTTAATAAAACCCCAAGTTTAAAGGCAACAAGCAAAATAAGTACCTAAAAGATAACCAACATATAATTCTTTCCGAATATATCGGATGATCACCACACAAGTTGTTAATAACATACACATAATCAAGTTAAAAATTGTCTTAAACTATATTTAGCCATCTAGTTCACTCCACTCCTATGTCTTCATTTCTTCTTCTTGCTAAACACTCCTTTTAGTGCCTTTCCAAATGACTTGAAACCTCCGCATCTCCATATGAATTTCTTGCGTTTGGTTGAGCGAGGAATTTTTTGTCCGTTCAAGCAAAGAGAGATTCATCGGTTTGTTCTGAAAAGCGGCAAGGCATTTGGTAGTTTTGCTAAGTTGAGTGGATTAAGAGAGTTAAGATAGGTGGTAGGAGATGGAGTACTTGCACGAGAAGTTTTGACATCATCATCATCATCATCATGTTGATGAGATGACGTGCCGTGATGATGAGAAGATGAGGATGAGACAGAATGACGTGCCTTGCCACGATCACTTCGAGGTCTCCGAGTTTGTTTAAGAGCAAGAGGATGCATGACTTGATCAACAATGTCATAAATGCCATTGTCGAGGTGAGGATATGCTTCCATGATGTGTCGATAAAGACGAGTCAAGAACATACCATATGGAAGATGGCTGTTAATTGTGCTCTAGCACATTCATTCAATACGTTTGACAAAGAATTAAGCAAGATTGTATTGTTCCTCGTCAAACAACATAAATACAAACATGTGAGCAAGACAAGCGGGGAGATGGTCCCGATGTCCTCCTAGTCCAAACACATTCTCTTAAATGAGTTCTTCCTATTGCTTCATGCCGGGGCTTAGTTTCCTTATTGAGGATTTGATTAGTGAGTGATTTTGACTGGTTTAACTATTAATGGTACGTCTACCATAGACAACGTACCAATATCAAGAAGTCGACGAATATCATCGGGATTTGAAGATTGGTGGAATATGGTCCTCGGTTTCTGAGAATACACACGATATCCAAGGTCTACTCTTGGTGAACAACGGCTTGACCATTGTAAGGATTTTGATGGATTATGAACGAATTGGTGCAAGAGTGAGAGTTATGAATTCAAGTTGAATCATAAAGGGATGACAAGATAGCCCATAATCATCGGTTTAGAACCGTGACTATGACTATAGAAATCAAGAAAGAATCTGGACCAAACTGATTCGTTGATTTTAAAGAGACAATCCGAAGCGAATGATTTATGAAGAGACGATCGACTTGTTGTATGGATTTGTAATAGGCTTGATCAACCACAACATACCTTCGTAGAATGTTGCGATTTTCAATGGATTTGTAGAATTTGGCAATTGTGGGGGAAATGCCAGGGATTTTGGATACTTTTGGGATGTAGGATTTGGTGAGGGCTACATCTCCGGAAGTGGCTCTTGGCATTTATCACCTAAACAAGTTATCAACAACATAAGGTGTTAAAAGAAAATTTTATACTAAATAAAATGAATTTTAGTATAATGACAAATGTGGGACAAGGATTACTTCGACCAAAAAAAAACTTAAGAAGTGATCCATATGTTCCTAAATTTATTTTTGACTTAATCTACGATGTCGAAGAATATATATTTGTTATATATTTCAACACCAAGATCATGAACCAAACACTCCCGTATTAATCATGGAATTAGTTTAAGCTTGTCAAAAACTTCAGACACGGTATATATCATGGTGATGAGTATAGGTTTATTATTTTAACTTGACAAAAGTTAAGTAGTGTTTATTTTTATTCAAAAATCATGTTCTTAAAAGGTTATGCCAAACGCCCCTTTATTTTATACCAATCACAAAATATATCAACATATATATGAATTATATATCTTGATGACTTATACAAGCTAGTTAAGTGTTTATACAAGTGACAAAATTATGGTGGTGGTCATTTCGACTCTAGTAATTGATCCTAAGAAACGAGCCAAACACCCCTTTATTTTTATAATACATTTTCTATTGATTCGAAAAGTATACATTTAGAAATGTACGTTTTGATGGACAAAATAGTGTTGTTTTTACCATGTTTTTGGCATGAATCAACAATGTAAATAACTTTGTATATAAAAATATGAAAGTGTATATTTATGATAATTCGACCACAAAATATGTGACCTCAATTAAAGTGTTTTGATTCAATTCATATCAATGCCTGTAGTGTTTCCTATGATACGGTAGCATTATAGTGTTATGGAAATCCAAACAAAAATAAAAAATATGAAAATGATGAAGAACACCCGATTTTGATTGGGAGCAAAATTGGATGAAATCAAATGAAAAGAATGATGAAAACATACATTGATGTTGATTAGATTGATTTGTGTATATGCCCGTAGCGAACTTTTGGTAATTGGATGATTTTGAAGTATTGAATTTTGGTGAATATGGTGGTGGGTTTTATCATCATAGCAAGTTGAAGAGGAAGAAGAAAAAAAAATGGTGTTTGGCTATGTATTTTCGTATGAAAAAAGGAAGTTTTGTTTTTCCATGAGCGCCGGCCCCCTTAAAAAATTAAGGGGGCCTGCCCAACTTAACAAGCCAGCAAAGGCCGGGGTCCCCTTAATTTTAGTGGGCCGTGCCTTTAGAAAAAAAAATCTTCGATATTTGGCCATTTTGTGAGAATTATAAGTGTCCAAAAATACGGTTAGAATACTACTAGTTATATTATTTAATAAAATCGAGAATGAATACTTAACATTTTTATTAACTATTCGTTAAAAACAAATTGATTACTTCGGATGAGATGAATCAATTAGTTAAGTCAGAAAGAATGGATTAACGAGTATTAAGTTGACTTTTTCAATTAACTGTCTAGTATAAATGAGTGAGATAATTATCTCAGATGAAAATAATTAAATATCAACGATTGTAGACAATCCAAGACGTAGAAATATAGAAATATACTAGAATGATATCGATAGTATGTAGTAATCATAGACATTGAGCAGATGACGGAAGACGATGGTTGACAAGGAATCGAGACGATCAGTTGATTCGAAAGGATTTTGATTCATCCATAGTGTGTCTATGAACGATTTGCGTGACTAATCCTACTTCTATGTTTTAATTGTTAACACTAGCTTGCTCTTCTTTTATCTTGTGAGTTTTGACTACGTGTGTCCATAGAAGATTTCCATTTTGTAGACATATGAATAAAATCTAAACGAAAGATATTCATAAAGAGGTTTTGGCAAAAATGACCCCTAAGGTTTATACCTACCTCCATTTGTCTTTAATAACTTTACTTAAGGCAAAACTAAAGGGTTAATACACAAAAATGTTACTAAAGTTTAGCCAAATGTTCACCTAAGTTACTATTGTTTTTTTGGTTACAAAAAGGTTACTCAAGTATACGGGTGAATACGGGTGAATTTTTTTAAGGGCCAGTAAGCTAAAAAATAAGCCTTTTTGTAAAGGTTCAATAACTCAAATAATAAACCTGTATACTTTACTAACCTCTTTGTAAATTGTGTTAAAGGTTTAGTAACTCAAATAATAAAACCATATACATGAGTAACCTATTTGTAACCAAAAAAACAATAGTAACTTAAATGAACATTTAGCCAAACTTAGTAACTTTTTTGTGTATTAACCCCAAAACTAAATGCACTAATGGCACAACTAGTCCCTAAAGGTTTTGTTATCAAGACTATGCCTTAAGATTTTGCTATTTAGTCCCTAAAGGCATAAACACATAACACCAAATGAGTTAAAATTAATTAACTCCCCTTTAAATATTAATATGTTATTGTTTAAAACCTTTTTCATTTTATCACTTGATGAATTTTGAAGAAGATCGATAATTTGACAATTTCTCCCCCTCAAATAATGACTCATTTTCTATTTAAGGAGCTCTAGTCGTTATTTGATGGTTCAAATTGTCTTAGAAAATGATTTTTTGATAAAACCGAAAGATGATTATAATTTATTTTGAAAATCAACACCATAAAAATAAGATTTCTCTTATTTTGACAAAGAAATACACTGACACGTACATTAATTTGTTTAAAGGAAGCACGGGTTGTGTTGCAAAGTAAACACAAGCCTTTGTATGAATATAAAGTAATTCATACTCGAGAAAAATTAACTTCCCGTTGTGACGTCAAGTCTTCTTTTTTGTCGAAAAACATTCCTTTAAATTGAAGATCGGGTTGCTATCTGAAATAATAGCAAGCCATATGACATGTTTTAAAACATTTTGAGCTTTTGCTCGAACTTCATTTACAGCCTTGTATCATTATTGAATGACATTTCTAAGGCCGTAAATGTTATCGATTTTCAAAAGACATGTCATGAAAAACCTATTTTTGTATTTTTCTAGTTTTTTAATTTTCTATTTTCTTTCTAGTTTTATATTTTTATATTTTCTTTTTGAAAAAATTTATATAAAATGAAAAATCTTTTTGGGTTTTTATATTTTCTTATATACATATGATACAAATGATATAATACGAGTTATCACCATTAATAGGGGTTGAGAGAAGATTCTTTTTGTGTTTTTATATTTATAAGAAAGCAGGTAAATCTATGCTTTGAGAGGTTGGTTTATTTAACTATTATCTAAAGCAATTATAATCTAATCTACTGGTGATAAATTTATAATAAACAATTGTATTTACCTAATCATGCACTACTCCTCAGATTGCTTAATCTAGATCCGTTGTTTTATCACACTTGTGATGATTTGTGTAAGTATTTCCTAGATCATGAATGGATTACACGAACCCGCCGTCTATTTAATATTCCGTTAAGGCAACGCACAAGTAAGGTAGTATGAAGACTATTACAAGGCCCCTAAGAGTATATTAAATGCATGTGAAACAACTTAAGAGGGATCAACCATGATAGTGGTAAGGTAGTATGAAGATTGTTACCGATGGTATCCTTTCTACACTACTCGCGTTTCCCTAGACATATCAATAGCGATACATACAAAAGTTGGTTTTCTAAACCCTAACGCGCACATTCATCAACAAGAAGCAAGATCAAAAGGATCTACAACCTAAGTTTCATGCAATCATATTTAAGTACAAAGGAGGGTTTAGCCTCGTATGTTATAAATAAAGCAAGATGATAAATCAATCAAACAACACATAAACATATTAAATGATTAATGAT
This sequence comes from Tanacetum coccineum, assembly GCA_026074375.1. Lineage (NCBI taxonomy): Eukaryota > Viridiplantae > Streptophyta > Magnoliopsida > Asterales > Asteraceae > Tanacetum > Tanacetum coccineum. The sequence continues at coordinate 99,568 of BQNB010003151.1, read as the reverse complement.
AAATAACCTTACTTGATTAAAACATGGAATCAAGGTAGTACATGAGTTTTTAGGCCCTAAAAACGACCGATAAAGCTGTTAGAATGACTATGGTTTGTCTCCTTAGGTTTATACAAAGTTACACCCACAAAACCCTAAAAACGGTTTTATATTTATAGAGATATCGACGGGACGACGTCGCTTAGAAATCTTGACGCCATCGCCACGTAGATGATTCTAGATCCTCTTTAAGTCGGCCACGTCTTGACGCCGTCGTGAAATTCCTGACGCCGTCATTATATAGATCACGACGGCGTCGCTTTTTGCATGCGACGCCGTCTCTAGCCACTGTATTTATAAATCTTTAAGATATTTGGTTTAGGTTTGTAATCTTGTCTGTTTCTTCTCTAAATGAGCCCAAGTCACGTGTATTTCCTCCAAAAGCCATCCAAGTGCTAAAAACCTGAAAACAAACGATTAAGCACAAAATCTGGGCATATTTACATGATTTAGGGGGTTAAATGACCATGAAATAGTGTATAAAATAACATCTCACCAAATACCCCAACACTTGGGATTTGCTTGTCCTCAAACAAATGGGCTTTTCTACCTAGACAATAGCAGTATTAGGGTCATTTAACATACTCTTTAAAAGTATTTTACTACATAACCTTCTTGACCTCGTAATTAAAAGCACGAAAAGTATATACTAGCACCTCACATAAGTGTTTGGGATTATCTCTTTCACTCGGGTGTATAATAAATTATAACATAATGGGGAAACGGAAAATCAACACTCATTACCTGTCATAACATATAAATTACCATAGGCTTGGTAAAGGTCAAACCTCCACTGCTAGGCGCAAGCATTATTCATTACTATCTAAGTGGACTTTTAAAGGGTTGTGGGGTGTAGGTGTAAGATAACAATCACGGAAACAGAAATAGATGGGATATATTTGGGTGGTGACTTTGGATGAATTTAGAGTGGAAGGGTTAGCTAATTATTTATAAGAATACGCGTTGGTTTGGTTGCTAAGCTAAAGACTCGGACAAAATATACAAACTCTACACAACTCTACATCAATCTCTTTCTTTTTCTTTTCTTGACTCTAATATAATTACAACTGATGAAATCAAATAATGTCACTTTTATATCATCATTTATCCTATGTAAATTACCCATTTTGTGTAATTATTGCAAGAATTGGTACTTAATCATTTATATTTGAGATTTGCAGTAATTATGGAGTACTTTGTGAAGATTAGCTAAAAGGCACGCATTCTGGAGCTTATACGAAGAAATATGAAGAAACTGTTCTGACATCCAATATGCCGTATCATCAAGGGAGATTTACGCGCATCTGTGCCTGCACTTCACAAGAAACCAAGAAGAATCAAAGTCCAATACGCCGTATCTAGAAGACTTCTATACGCCGTATCCAAGATATAGTAATAAAATATTATGGAAGATATCAAACGTGGTCCATACTAGAAGAAACTCTCGATACGCCGTATTGGCCACAACCAATACGCCGTATCGACCAAATTCCATACAGTATAAATAGAAGACCTAAAAATGAGTTTTATTTGGGCCTGATCATATTTTCGATAACCTAACCATAAAAGTTGATCTTTAGAAGACAAGAAGAGCATAAGAGGTCAAGCAAAGCTATTAATTCTATAAGAAACACCTTGTAATCTCCTTCTCTGCAACACGTTCGATTTTTTGGTATCATTTGTTTAACTCGGTTATTTTACCTTGGTTGAATTATTACTCTTGTATTGGTTACAAGTTAAGGGTTAATACCCTTGGGTATTAGCCATGATTATGAAGATTCGAATGCTTGGTTTGTTTATATCGAATGCTTAATTTATCGTTGATTGCTTGTTTATGTTTATCAATTCATACTTCTTTACGTGCTTTTGTATGAAACCTATCATTCAACTGGATTTAGTGAGAACGAACCAGTAGCTGGATGCCAGGATGGGCCTGCAATATAGTGATTTATATATCTAGAACAATAGGATCACAATTAATGCCCTATCTTTACCATTGGTTTATGTGAACAAGTTGGACTAGCAGGTGACATAGGATTAATAAATAACATATTGATTCCTTCGGTAAAGACTTGGACAGTGGACTACTAGAATATAAATTGCCATTAAGCAGTAAGTAGGTAAAGTCTCTATGAGCTAGGGTTTAATAAGATCACCATTATTAATTTTCTTAAGATAGATTATAATCAGCAAATAGGATGCTTTATGCGGATGCATTTAATTGTGACATAATTTTACGTGTCTAGGTTTTAGGAAGAAGTACCGCCTAAATCTTGGAATGATATGCCGCCTCGAGATAAGCACTCATTGCACTAAATAAATAAACCAACGTTTTAATTAGATTAATCATGATTAATAGAGTTTTCTTATATTTGGCTAGACCGCTTTTCTATCTTTTATCTATCTGATTGCGTGTGTTATCGTATTCTAAATTGATCTAAGTTACCACAAAACCTATGTCAGTCTCTCAAACTAAATCCCCCCTTATCTGTTAGAATTAGGACTAACATAGGTTTATCATAGGTTTAAGATAGAATAGAATTAACATAGTTTAAATTAACTTAGTTAGTTAACCAAAATATTGATAGAATAAAAGATTTACGTTCTCGCTCTTAGTGATCGACACACTACTTACCAACGAAACTACATCTGATCAGGTACACTACCCGTTAAAGTGTTGTTTTAGGTAAAATCGGCAAAATATAAATGTAAAACTTGAATAACTAAAATAACTACCCTCACAACAACACAATCAAGTTTTTGGCGCTGTTGCCGATGAGTGAAATTGTAAATCTTTTTTTATTTAATATTCTGGGTTTTAACATTAAATTAACTTAATCCTTAGAATTAGTGTAAAATTTTGTATATTTGTTTGTAATTAATTGTTTGTTTCGTTTGCGTGTTTTTTTGTGTTTTTTTTTTGTTTTCTATACACTGTTCTGGTCGATAACTCAATACGGCATATTCAAAATTTATTGAATCGGCATATCGAACTTTCTTAACCATTACATAGTATTCTTTCAAGAGGATGCTCGATGTATTCAAATTATTGAATACGCGTATTAATCATTGTGATACTAGTTGCAAGATAAGTTTTTCATATTCGAACTTCGAGCTTAAATTTCTATATATGCCTTTTCCCAAACTGGTTCTACTGATGATTTTCTAGTTATTTTCAGTAACAATGACAAAGGTAATTAAAGAAGAGTTCAAGAAACTTGGATTGCTCGAGATCGATGAAGATTTGTTCACTTATGATATACGGCTAGGGATGATCTTCAACGAATTCAATAGATTAAGCATAATTCATGATGACTTATTTACTTGTAAAATTGAAAATCCTACCTCATGTGTCGAACAAACAATGATGCGACAAACATGACTCAGAAGCTATGAATGGAAAATGAGTTATGAAGAGTGCGAAAAAAATCTATGCTGAAGCATTGATCTTGATCGACAAAAGATTGGTACGGCTTATTGATGTAACCGTGGAACAATGGTTGGACCTCAAGTATGCAAATCATAAAACAATAGATAAAAATATCAAGAAAGGGGTGATTGGTTCATGGTTGATCAGAAGTTATAAGCGGAAATTCGAAGAATACTTGGAGATTAAGAGACAACAGAGATAACATACGCACGAGACTGTAGATATGGAATTACAATCCATATACTTTGTTTAGCTGAAATGGTTGCTCAAAATTTTACAACCATTTAGAGATGGATTGGTACACAAAGAACGCATTTATGGGTTACTAGATGAGAGGAGACGATGAGGTAGTACTAAGCAACGAGGAGGTTTCGGATCTTAGAAACGAAAATAATAATGATGAACAAGAAATCAGTGAAATCTGCAGGATTGAAACCAACTTATTCGACTACAAAACACCGTTGTGCACAGAATTCAAAGAGTTCAATTATCTCCTCAAAGTTGATACGGAATTATTCACTCACGATATTGAAAGAACCAAGACCTATGAAGATTATAAAAACGAATTGAATGATGAACTTGGTGAACCATGGTCCAATAAAGGAGTACCATATGAGATATGTGATCATATTTACGAACCTTTCTGGTTCAAGAACAGGAAAGCTAAGTGGCCCACCTGCAGTACAAATGATGATGGATTCTTTGACGGAGGAGAGTTACCGGGAATTGTTCGGGTTGGTTACATGACATATTTTCAAGACTATGAATGGTACGATGAGTTAACGGATGGCAATTTAAAAGTTAAGTGTTAAGCAAAAAAGCCATTTATGAAAAATCATGGGGTGATGCAAGTCAAAGTGTAATAAATTTTTGCGCATGGTTAAAAAGGTCTTTCAGAAATTTCCACGAACTCGATTATGAACTATTGGTAAAGCTTCAAGATTATTGGTGGAAAGTAAACGATCATGAATGCTCTCCATTTACTAATTGGAGGAATCACATTCGCGTACCATACTCTAACTACTACAGTAATGCTCATGATGAGGAGGAACAAGAAGATAAAGAAAGATGTGAATTGTATGATAACCCCCGCCAAGAACTGCCAATTTACAAGGATTAGAAGGTTTGAGATGATCAAGTATTCATTTGGACAAGAAGAAGAGTATGTTGCTATAAAGGAATATGAGTACGATGATTTAACAAGAACCAATAAAGATGCATGTCACGCTTACCAAGAGATCTTTCGTATCATGGATGAAGGATGGGTGGTAACAAAAGCCGAATAGAAGGAAGCTAAAGAAAAAGTCTAACTTAAAGACTTAGCTGAAAAGAAAAGTGCTTCCCAGGAGACAACCCGGATGATTTTTTTTATTTATTTTTATTGAGTCTGTCTTCCCAGACATCAATACGGTGTATCCGCTCTATACCATACATCGTATTGAATGTCTGGATGTTATCTGTCTTTTTATTTTTGCATATTTAAAAAGTTATTGTCAGTTATGTTAATACGGCGTATTCATTATATGATACGACGTATTTGGCAGATTGACTCATATTTAGATACTTTTTATAGGGTTCTATTTTCGGAGTATCTAGGTTTTTGGATTCAAAAATTCAAAATATAATGAAAAAAAAATAAAACGTAATATTGGTTTCCTGTACAGTTTATTTTTATTTTTTATATTTATTAACCGTAGGATACCCGAGATAGGATTGCATGGTTTTCCTATATTTTGCACAGGAATTTCGCTGGAAAGAAATCGACAATGTTGGTGAAGTATGGATAATCTGGAATTCTTGCTCATTAATTCAACATGGAGAATCTACCGAGCAAATATTTAGGGAGTTTCTCGTTCTAATTCTTTTATTTCTCGTTTTTAATGTATTATCTATACAACAAGGGCGTTGTATAATTTAAGTAGGGGTGGGAATTAGAACGCCACTTGTCCTATATTTCACATTAAAATGTTTAAATATGCTTAAATTTAAAAAAAATGAAGCATAGTTTTGTGAAATTATTGGTTTCATAACCTGCACACATAACCCTTATTAGATATTATGAGGATTCAACCTTATCCGTTTCCAAATATTTACCTAAATCCCACAAAAATATGAGTGTGCCGATGATGTTGTATACTTTAAAACTTGGCTTGGTATATCTATTCGAGACCACAATAATGAGTACTATGAATTTAGATGGAGTAACTTGTTTAAATTGATAAATTTCTAGGATTACACCCAAAAAGCCTATATATGTTGTGTTATTAACTAACTACACTAGTTAGTTAACCCCCGTATAAACTCTTTGTTTACTCTCATTTTAAGAGTAAGATACCCCTAAAAAGACCAGTAAAGCTAATCCTTTATGATAACACCAACTATTTGTTTTGTTACACCTTTACACCTTAGCCTACCCTGTTAGATTAAGTCCATTTATCAGTTGCTAGTTGTTTTAAGTGTAAAATATGTATTTCTTGTGTCTTGTATCATTTTCTATCTCCAGTATGGTTGAGAAAATTGCACATTGCAATAGGAATGTAAAAAAAGTAGTCAAACTCATGTATTTTTACGTACTACCATCACAATTATTGGTATACTCGAGTACGAAGAACGAAGAATTATGGAAGAAATTATTCAGAGCTATTATGATCGTGAAGATGGTGAAATTACACCGAGATTCGTAGTATAGTGTATTGTAAAAAAAATCAAAAAAATAGAAAATTGCTACAAAAAAAGAGTAGGAAATTATGAAGATAGTCAGTTCGTTAAAACTTAAACCGATGGTATTATTTGAAGGATCGATTATTCGTTGATACGCATTATAAATCAACGATGTAAAGTTTTGTATAAAGTGGTAGATATCGCCACTTGTGTTTGTAAAAGTATGTATAGTATGGATGGTTGGAAGTTGACTGTTACAGGAACGCCACTCTAGTTGTTGTTTCTTTGTTCAGTCGTTTATGTAAATATTTTTGTGTCTTTATCATGGTAAAGGTCGGGAAAGTATCTAGCAACTTATGCCTTATTTGTTTGGACTTAATCTATTTGTTTCGTAAATTTTTTATTTAACAACAATTAATTCCCTTTCCTAATCTCAATCCTTAGGTCTTACTCGAATGAGGATGCAAGCAATCACATGTGTCTATTCTGTCGTTACGGCTATGTATGTGTGATATTGTCCGCCTTGTTGGTTTATTACTTTTAGAAAAAGGATTAGAAGATCCATACCCTATATAACTACTAATCCTATTCTTTAGCTTATTCGAGTTAAGGTTTGAATGCAATCATATGTGTCTATCCCATCGTTATGGGTGTGTATGTATGTTCTTTGTCACCTTTTCTAGAATATTGGTATCAGTAGAGACTAGAAAGAGTGATCATATCCTTTAAGCCTTTTAAAATAAACCCAATTTACCTTTATAAACTTGTTACTCCTTAGCTTTAGTGGTGGAGATGTGTATCCTTGCCAAGCCTATGATAGAATACTCGTCACGAACGAGTAATTGACAGGATTAGTTACATGTTACCACATAGATTAGTTAAGTGATTTGAGTGTTTTCATTTTCCTATTTCATGAGGTGTTTGGTTGTGTACTTGTAATTGATCAAATAAATGCTTAATGGAAAAATCATTATGGATACATTTTCATAATTTCTAAAGGCTACTTGAGGACAAGTAGGATTCAAGTGGGGGGATATTTGATGACATCAAATAATGTCACTTTTATAGCATTATTTATCCCATATAAATTACCCATTTTGTATAATTATTGCAAGAATTGTTACTTAATCGTTTGTATTTGAGATTTGCAGTAGTGATGGAGTACTTTGTGAAGATTAGCTAAAAGGCACGCATTCTGGAGCTTAAACGAAGAAATATGAAGAAACTGTTATGACATCCAATACGCCGTATCCATCAAGGAAGATACGGCGTATTTGTGCCTGCACTTCATAAGAAACCACGAAGAATCAAAGTCCAATACGCCGTATCCATAGGACTTCTATATGCTGTATCTAAGATATAGTAATAAAATATTCTAGAAGATATCAAACGTGGTCCCTACTCCAAGAAACTCTCGATACACCGTATTGATCTCAACCAATACGCCGTATCGACCAAATTCTAGATAGTATAAATAGAAGTCCTAAAAACGAGTTTTAGGTGTGCTTGATCATATTTTCAATACCCTAACCACAAAAGTCGATTTTCAGAATACAAGAAGAGCAGAAGAGGTCAAGCAAAGTTATTAATTCCATAGGAAACACCTTGTAATTTCCTATACTCTAGTAATCGTTCGATTTTTTATATCATTTGTTAAACTCGGTTAGTTTACCTTGGTTGAATTATTACTCTTGTATTGATTACAATGATTAAGGGCTAACACCCTAAGGTATTAGCCATGATTATGAAGATTCAAATGTTTGGTTTGTTTATACCGAATTCTTAATTTATCGTTGATTGCTTGTTTATGTTTATCAATTCATAATTGTTTAAGTGCTTTTGTATGCGGGCCTATCTTTCAACTGGATCTAGCTCGATAACCGACCAAGTTGGACTAGATGCCAGATGACCTCCATATAGTGATTATATTATCTAGAACAATAGGATCCCAATTAATGCCCCTAGCTTTACCATTGGTTTATTGTGGACAAGTTAGGACAAGAAGGTGACCTTAGATTGTGAATTTAAAAGTCTTCTCTGTTGCTGTTAGGAATTACTGTTGCGCAAGGTTTATGTTAATTAATACTTCTGATGAAGTTAGTGTCTGCTAATGAACTTCAAGAATATTTACTAAGTCGTTACTACTGCTCGTACAAAGTTAAGACTGCTAGTGATAAGTTTAATACTGCTAGTACAAAGAATTGCTTAAATTTTGCTGCTTGAAGATGTTACTACTGCTCAAGAAAATATTATAAGTAGTTAGTACTGCTAGTATTAAGTTAGTACTGCTAGTGTTAAGTTAGTACTGCTAGTGTAAGTTAGTACTGTTTGTTAGTACTATTTTTTAGTACTGCTTACTTGATATGTATTAGTTATTTATAGAAAAGATTTTATATACTTAGGAAAGTATTATAAGCCGAGTAGGACTCCTTGGTGTATAAGAGGAGTCCTAGGGGATAGTGATTGATTATACCAACACGTACATAACCAAAAATCAATCTTTTCTTAGCATTCAAGGTCTTGTACCTATATATTTGAGGTATTCGTATTATTATTAATAATATTGAAGCTTATTTGTTCATTGAATTACTGTTTCATTGATAATTCTTCTTAATATTAAAGATTAGATTCCGCATAATCTTTAATACATTCAAACAAAGCTTTTACTATAGTTGTGTTAGATTTATCTAATATAACTAAACCTTAAACAAGCATAAGGAATTCGATCTATTGAAGTGGGATCAACAAGTGGTATCAGAGCTTGTTGAAAAGCTTTGAATAAGAAGAACCTATTTTTATACACAAGATCTTTTGCTAAAAGATATGGATCAAGATTCTGCACACATGGTGGCTGCATCCAAAGTTCCCATGCTCAAACCTAGTGAGTATGAGATATGGAGGATGAGGATTGAACAATATATCCAGATGATAGACTATGCACTATGGGAAGTCATAGAGAATGGTGCAACCTTGCCAAAAACAACAATTGTGGAAGGAGTTATGACAGAGATGCCTATTACTACTGCTGAAGAAAAGGCTCAGAGAAGATTAGAGGTGAAAGCTAGAAGTACTTTAATGATGGGCATTCCCAATGAACATCAGTTAAAGTTTAACTCTATAAAGGATGCTAAGAAGTTGCTGGAAGCTGTTGAAAAGAGATTTGGTAGGAATGAAGCTACTAAAAAGACTCAAAGGAATCTCTTAAAGCAGCAATATGAAAACTTCACTGCTCCAAGCTCAAAGATGCTTGATCAAACTTTTGATAGGCTTCAAAAGCTTGTGAGTCAGTTGGAGCTTTTGGGTGAAAAGATTTCACAAGAAGATGTTAATCAAAAGTTATTAAGAAGTTTGTCACCTGAGTGGAACACACATGCTGTTATGTGGAGGAATAAAGATGATTTTGATACAATGAGCATTGATGATCTCTACAACAACCTCAATGTGTATGAACCAGAATTTAAAGGGATGTCTAGCTCAAGTTCAAGCACACAGAACATAGCTTTTGTGCCCTCTTCAAATAACAACACTTGCAGCACTAGGGTTGAGCATACCGGACCGGACCGGAAGACCGGTCCGCGGTCCGGTGTTTTGGACCAATTCGGTCCTCGGTCCGGTCCGGTCCGACCAAAAACCCGATGATAATGCGTGTAGGACCGGACCGGACCGAAGACCGACCCAGACTGGACCGACCCGGACCGGACCGTACCATTTCGTATGGTACTCGGTCTGCCATTTTGCTAGTTTCTGTCCAGTCCATGGTCGAGTCGGTCCGGTCTTGGACCTTGCTAACCCCTAAGCAGCACTAATGAAGCAGTTAAATTATGCTCATGGAGTTTCTACTGCTAGCACTCAAGTTAATGCTGCTAACTCTACAAATATTAATAACTTGAGTGATGTTGTTATTTGTGCATTCTTTGCTAGTCAACCAAATAGTCCTCAACTTGTACATGAGGACTTGCAACAAATCCATCCAGATGACATGGAAGAGATGGATTTGAGATGGCAAATGGCCATGTTGACTATGAGGGCAAGAAGGTTTTTGAAGAATACAGGAAGGAAGCTTACTGTTAATGGCAATGAGACTATTGGTTTTGATAAGTCCAAAGTGGAGTGCTACAACTGCCACAAGAGGGGACATTTTGCTAGGGAGTGCAGAGCTCCAAGAAATCAAGACAACAAGAACAAGGAAAGCTCAAGAAGGAGTGTGCCTGTGGAAACATCTACTTCCACAGCTTTGGTGTCATGTGATGGTCTTGGTGGATATGACTGGAGTGATCAGGCAGAGGAAGGGCCTAATTATGCACTCATGGCTTTCTCATCTTCAAGTCCTGACTCAGAGGTATCCAATGATTCTATTTGTTCAAAATCTTGTTTGGAAACTGTTGAACTTCTTAAATCTCAAAATGATCAACTATTAAAAGATTTAAAGAAATCTGAGTTAATGGTTCTAGGTTATAAGACAGGTTTAGAGTCAGTGGAAGAAAAACTTGAAGTTTATAAAGCAAATGAGTCTATTTATTTACAAGATATTAAGGGCTTAAAATTTGAAATTCATATAGGAGAAATAACTATTAGAGAGCTTAGGAAGAAGCTTGAAATAGTTCAAAAAGAAAAAGATGGCATTCAACTTAATGTAGATAAATTTGAACATGCATCTAAAAGTTTAAACAAGCTCATAGAGTGTCAGATAGTTGACAATTGCAAGAAAGGTTTAGGCTATGAAAATTATAATGCAGTTCCACCTCCCTACATAGGAAATTTCATGCCTCCAACACCTGACTTGTCTTTTACTAGTTTAGATGAGTTTGTTAATGAGCCTGTAGTTGAGAATTGTAAAGCTATGTCTAGTGAAGAAGAGCATAAGGTAGTTAGGAAGAATGATGATGCTCCAATTATTAAAGAATAGGTGTCAAATGGTAAGGAAGAGGATGTGTCTCAGCCTAAAACTGAAAAGAAAATAGTTAGGCCTAGTATTGTTAAGAAAGAGTTTGTCAAATCTAAACAACAACAAAAAACTACTAGGAAAACTGTTAAACAAGTTGAGCAACATAGACAAAACACTCACAGTCTAAGAGGCAATCAAAGAAATTAGAACAATATGATGTCTCAAAAACTTAGAAGCAATTTCGAGATATTTAATAAGGCATGTTATGTATGTGGAAGCTTTGATTATTTGCAGGTTGATTGCAATTGCCATCAAAAACAGTTTCAAAATCAAAGGATGGTAGAACTTGTTTGGAACAATGCTCAAAGGGTAAATCTTTAAAACTTTACTAAAAAGACTCACCCCTATGCTAAAAAGAACATGGTTTCAAGATCAGTACTAATGAAGTCTGGCTTAGTTTCAATTAATATTGCTAGACAAAATAGTTCAAAAACAGCAGTATTAGTTAATACTGCTAGACAAGTTAATGCTACTCACACAAAAACAACAATGAATGCTGCTAAACCAATGTCATATCTTTCTAAAACAGCACATTCAACTGTTAAGAGGCCCATTCATAAGAACATGACATTTAAAAATAGTAATATTAATCAAAGGGTTAATATTACTAGGGATAAAAAAAATAATACTGCTAGGCCAAAAGCAATAGTTAATGCTGATAAGGGAAATAATTTTAATGCTGTTAAGGCCTCAGCATATTGGGTTTGGAAACCAAAGCATAAAGTTTTAGACAATGTTTCTAAACATAACAGTGCATCAATCACCCTAAAAAAGTTTGATTATATTGATGCAATAGGCAGATCCAAGTCAGTGATGGCTTGGGTTAATGTGCAGGGCAATCCATAAATGGATTTACAGGATCAGAGAGTGATTGATAGCGGATGCTCAAGGCACATGACAGGGAACATGTCTTATCTTACAAACTATGAAGAGATAGATGGATGATATGTTGCTTTTGGAGGGAACCCCAAAGGAGGGAAAATCATAGGAAAAGGTACCATTAAAACTGGTAATCTAGATTTTGAAAATGTGTATTTTGTGAGAGTTAAAGTTTAATCTCTTTAGTGTCTCACAAATGTGTGATAAAAAGAATAGTGTTCTTTTTAATGACACTGAATGTATTGTTTTATCTCCAAACTTTAAGTTAATTGATGAAAGTCAAGTTTTACTTAGAGTTCTTAGAAAGAACAATATGTATAGTGTTGATTTAAAGAACATAGTTCCTAAAGGAGGTTTAACTTGCCTTTTTGCAAAAGCCACATATGATGAATCTAAACTTTGGCATAGAAGGCTAGGTCACTTAAATTTTAAAACCATGAATAAATTAGTTAAAGGAAATCTTGTAAGAGGTTTACCTTCCAAACGTTTTGAAAATGATCAAACCTGTGTTGGTTGTCAAAAGGGAAAGCAGTACAGAGCCTCTTGTAAGTCCTAAATAGATAACTCAATTAGTTTTCCTTTACATTTGTTACATATGGACTTATTTGGTCCAACATTTGTAAAATGCCTTATGAAGAAAATGGATTGCCTAGTTGTCACAGATGATTACAGTAGGTTTACATGGGTTTTCTTTTTAGCTACTAACGATGAGACTAGTGGCATTCTTAAGTCCTTATATAACTGGGATAGAAAATCTAGTAGATCACAAGGTTTAGGTGATTAGATGTGATAATGGAACTGAGTTCAAACATAGAGAAATGAATCAGTTTTGTGAAATGAAGGGTATTTTGAGACAATTTAGTGTAGCTAGAACTTCTCAACAAAATGGAGTTGCTGATTAAAACATGGAAAAACAACCCCTTATAGTTATAACTTTGGAATAATGAAATTTTCAGCCTCTCTAGTTATAAATTTCAAAAAGTTACGATATATACCCCTAGCGTGGGATTAATTTGCAAAACAAGTCCAAAAACCATAATAATGATATTTTTGAAATCCAAAAGAGTTTTACAGGTTATAGCTTATTAGAATAAGCTAAAATAAGATGTTCTAATATAACAAAATTTTAGAGAAAGGATTCGTTAGCTAGAAAATCAAAACAAGTCATTTTTAGAGTTTTAATTAAAAAATGCATGGGTTTGAGGATTCAAGGATTTAACAAGAGTTCATATAAGATCTATTAGACCTTATGATAGTTCTAATACAGATTATGAGCTTATTGAACAAGATTATAAGCTTACTTGAGCTCAAATGGGTCGAATGAGGGTTTTTTGGTTCGTACGCCTAGAAACGACTTCAATGGCTTATTTCTCTTGATTCTTGGCTTCAATTCTGATCTTAGGGACTTATCTTGATCCTCCTTGGTCTGATTTATAACTCCATTTGAGTGGTGATGAGTTTTTTAGGTGTGTTTGAAAGAAATAGGGGTCATGGCTATTTATAGTGTTCGAAAACTTGGTGGCCAAGGTTAGGGCTTGGAGTAAGGACCAAGGGTTGTAAGGAGATGACTAATGGCAGCTATATGATGAGTATGGAGAGCTAGGAGTGTAGCTTAGCATGGTGGAAGGAGATGGAGAAGTTAGGTGTTGACCCCCCTTTTTTTTTTTTTTCTTTTTTTTATCTTTTTTCTTTTTTTTTTTTATTTTTTTTTTTTTTTCTTTTTTTTTTTTTTTTTTCGGGGTTTTGGAGACTTGTGGCCAAGTTGGGTGACAATGGTGGTGATGGAGGTGCTGTAAGGAGCCTGGAGTGATGGTGATGTGGTGGTGAGAAATTAATGGTGATTGGAAGGTGGTGCGTGAGTCATGAGGAGTATTAGTGTTTATTTAGTTTATACATGGCTGTTTTTGGACAGCCAACATCAGTCCCAGTAAAATGGTTGTCATTTACAAACCATAACTCTGATGAAGCTCAAACCAGTGAGAATGGTTAGATATTTGAGTCCTCTACAACTTTTAGTTTTACATATTTAGGGGTTACTATACAAAAATTTACATATAACAACCATTTACTATAGGTGTGCAGAATCTGTGTAATTTTGCCATTTCGGCCATAGCTAATTCATCCGACATCGAATCGGGTTGAGTCAAACGGAAAAATGATCATAAGACATAGGGCTACAACCTAGTATTTTTGTTTAATACTTGAGGTGTGACAGAGTGGCTAAAGATTGATGAAGGAGAAAGAGACTCGAGAAAGGAAAGGTAGGAGCGACTAAAATTTTCAATTTTGAGTAAGAAAGAGGGAAACCCAATTTGCGGGAAAATAATTTTGGGAGGGACGGGAGAAGTTTCATCTAATTTCATTATAGAGGGGTGAAGGGTAGTTTCAATATTTATTAAGGATAAGATTAAAAAATTACAATACTTTTGATAAAAATGTTGCATTAGATCATCAGGTGTCGTAACACAGTAAAACCATTTTTTTGATGCCACATCAGCATAACATCAACACCACTCCCCTAATCATAACACCAAATAACACCACTCACCTCTTTATTTTTATAAAACCCCCTAAACAATTATTTCATTCTTTTAACAAACTAACCATTTCATTCATAAAATTCAAATACACATTACAATTCTAAAAAAACACACATTAAAAAACAATACCGAAATTAAATAAAAAAATAAAAAAATACGCCCCGGCGACTAATCTTCTTCCGATGCTTCTTCAACTTCGCGCCAAATATGGTTATAAGGTTTTGTTTGAGACTAATATGCGTATCTTTGTCTCTTAATTCTTTTGCTTTACGACGTTGGGTTTGACATCGATCAATCCACACTGTTTGCAGTGACCTTGCAGGATTAGAATACACATGTTTTCAGTCAACAACCGACATATTTTGATCTTCTAAAATCATGTTATGCATTATGATACCAGCATACATGATTCTACGTAATGTGTTGACTTCGAATTGCACGGGCCGTTGTTTGCATAATTCCCGCAACGTCCTTGAGAACCGAAAGCACGTTCGACATCTTTCCGTGCACTTTCTTGACGCTGTTTAAAGTACGTATGCTTCGGATCAGTTGCAACCGTGAATGATTTGACGAAACTTGCCCACTCCGGGTAAATTCCATCAGCCAAGTAATACCCATTACGATACTGAACTCCGTTTACCACATACGGAACCACAGGGGCTAAGTCATCTAATAGGTCGTCGAATAACGAAGAATTATCTAAAACATTAATATCGTTATTCGCACCCGCCATCCCATAAAACGCATGCCAAATCCACAGATCTTGCGAAGCTACAGCTTCAAGCATTATAGTAGGGTATTTTTTATCACCCCTACCGTATTGACCTTGCCATGACACTGGACAATTTTTCCATTCCCAGTGCATACAATCAATACTTCCAAGCATTCCCGGAAAACCATGAACATTGTTATGCTTTTGTTGTATTTTTACAACGTCTTCAAGTGTTGGCTTTCTTAAATACTTCGGCATATACCCATTCTATGATGCACATATTATAAAGAAAAATAGAGCATCTCGGTGCAGTATGCTCACTCATTTGCAAATATTCATCAAACCGCCCGGGTGTGCTGCCGTATGCCATTTGGCGTATGGCAGTTGTGCACTTCATAAGAGCACTAATACTCATTCGACCCGTACAATCGAGTCGAGATTTGAAGAAATGAAAATGTTGTGGGAGAGGATCGGCCGTATAACTTGAAATGCCATTGACAATTTTTAGAAAAAGTTTACGGCTAAACGAATCCTCTCCGAAATAGTATAACGGATGATCATCAAAATAATCAGCACGTAGACGTCTTTCGGCATCTTCACGGTCACGGAAGATCGGTGTACGGGTCAATCGTGGTTGAGCTTCTTGTTTCTAGCCATTCGTGATACTCGACAGCTTTTTGTAAATAGAATGCGTCGGTTTCCTCATCGATATCAAACGTTCCATTTTGATTCATTGAGAAAGAGTATGTAGTGTATTTTTGTTGTAAAATGTATGTTTTTTTTGTGAAAAATAATATAAGGTATTGAAGTATTTATAATGATTGTGTGTAAGGAGGTAAAAATGAAATTTTTTTTTAAAAATATAGCCGTTAGGGGCTGTTTTGTAAATTTTTTTTTTTAAATAAAACTAGCCGTTAGGGGGTGTTTGGTAACTTTAAAAATAATGGGGAGGAAATAGAAAACTATTAAAATACCGTTAGAGGGGGTAAATGATTTTTTTTTTAAATCAACCCCAACGTGCGTGAGCCGGCCAACGCCGGACCCAACGCCGTTGAGCAACGCCGCCTAGCAGTGTAGTAACGCCGGGCAACGCCGGCCAACACCGACCAACGCCGTTGCCGGCGTAACTATACCTAAGCCTCTAAGTATAATATAATATAATTAATAAAAAACGACCACCTGAGCAAAGTATCATAATACGGAGTACTGAGATAGAACAGCCGAACAGGCAAGACAAATTAAATCCCATGAACCATATATGTTCTTTGAAATATCAACTCACTTGATATATATATCTTCCTAGATACAACTTGTTCTTTTTCATAGGTTGATTAATTTTTATCGGATGTCCCCGAAGGGACATGGGTTGACTAATTAACATTTATGTTTTTTTCTCTTGAATTGTTTACTTTGACGATTTTGTAATAAACAACTAGAAACTTCCACACGAGTACAAACAAAATCCGAGAACAATGCAATTTTCTGAATCTCATTTTTATTAAATAAATACTCATTCACATCGTAAACAAACATTTTATTTGGACACGCGGCAAAAAATTGCATTACCAACTCATTTCATTATTCTCCGAGTAGTAAAACAGCTGCGTGCCACTTCACTCGCGCTACAAACCAAACTACGTATATCGTAAGACCATGTTTATTCACAACCCAACCCAACCCAATCTCTAATTAAAATATTATTTTCTCTTTCCTTCACCTACACAACCAATACATACAACCAACCCATATCTTTTTCACCATTTATCAACAACCCAACCTAACATATAATATTATTACTTTTATATTTAATTTAACTAATTAAAAGTTTACATAAAACTATATGTTTGACAAATTATTTATAGAGACTGAAAATTAACATTATTTGTATATTTATTATATTTTTTTTTTGAAAAAAAAACATAAATTATCTATTAGTTTATCAAAAATATGGATAACCAATAGGAAAATAGAAGAAAATATACTTGTCCACTTATATAGTGACATGTGGTATTTTGGATAAAAAATTTAAAATTTATAAATTTTGGTATATTTTTTTAATTCTTTTATATTACTACAAACTAATAATAATGATGGTATAAATAAAAAATGGTTAGAAAAAATAAATCTTGACTATCCCTCAAACTATGAAGTGGAGCTAGATTGTGTTGGGGATCCTTTTTTTGACGACCAGTTCGAGCATTTCAGGGTATTCATTTTGTTCATATTTTATTTAATATTAGAAAAAGTGACAATTGGGCCCACAATTCGGTTGGCAAACTACACCGATAAACATGGTCTAAGTAACAAACTAAAATTCATTTTTGGTGCTACTATTGGTACCCCCTGGCCCACTGAAAGTACAAATGTTTTGTACTTTTAATGTCTTTTGTCTTTCTGTTTACAGTGCAATACAATTTTTTTATCAGTTTTTGTTCTATATTTTTTAACAGTTTAACACTTTTGACTTGTTAAACTTTATTATTTTCATTCCAGATTCTGCTTTTCACAGCTTTATAACATAAATAAAATTAAAAAAATAAAAAACCAAAAAAACATGGGGTACAAAGAGAGGGTACCAATGGCTTGTTAGGAGGTACAAATAACCAACCCTTTCATTTTTATATAGAAATTTTCTAACTTAAGCCTCAGTTGCAAGATCTTCTACGTGTTATTTTTTAAATGGTCAATCAGTGATATAAGTCTGATATTAAGAACACTCTATGACTGTTGACCATTGATATAGTGACACATAAAAGCCTCCCTCTTATGAAAAGAAAATCGATCTTTTTATGCAACATTGAGTTTAATGTTGTTGCATTTACTTTTCATTGGCGGCGTCGCCGGTTCTCGGTAATCACTCTCGGGAAAATTAGTTTTCGCTTTCTCACCACGAAAATGAATGGCGGCTCTATCATAAGCTCTAGCAGCTTGTTCAGCCGTACCAAACGTCCCCAACCACACTCTCACTTTCCTCCAAGGATCCCTTCTAGAAACTTCCATACGAATACAAACAAAATTTGAAGAGAACAACGCGGGTTTTCTGAATCTCATTTTGATTAAATAAATACTCACTCACATCGTAAACAAACATTTTATTTCGCTTATTTGGACACGCGGCAAAAAATTGCATTACCAACTCGATCCATTATTCTTCGAGTGTAAAAACAGCTGCGGTCACATCTCCCGGTACAAACTAGGTACGGAGTATATGGTAAGTAACAAACTAAAATTCATTTTTGGTGCTACTATTGGTACCCCTGACCCACTGAAAGTACAAATGTTTTGTACTTTTAATGTCTTTTGTCTTTCTGTTTACAGTGCAATACAATTTTTTTATCAGTTTTTTTCTATATTTTTTAACAGTTTAACACTTTTGACTTGTTAAACTTTATTATTTTCATTCCAGATTCTGCTTTTCACAGCTTTATAACATAAAATAAAATTAAAAAAAATAAAAAAAGAAATAAAAACCAAAAAAAGCATGGGGTACAAATAGAGGGTACCAATTGCTTTTTAGGGGTACAAATAATCACCCCTTCATATTATAGAAATTTTCTAACTTAAGCCTCATTGCAAATCTTCCGACGTGTTATTTTTTAAATGGTCAATCAGTAGATAAGGTTTCGTTTGTTTTTTCAGACGTTTTACCTCTTCATCTTCAAACCATTTTTACATTCTGCAAAAGAAGAGGTGCATCTAAGCTCTTATTACAAATGAATAAGACACATTTGTTTTTTTAGAAGAAGAGGGATGGTGTTAGAAGTGAGAGAAGAAAAGAAAAGAGAGTTTGATATTAGAAGAAGATATAGAAGAATATGTTAGAAGTGAAAATTTTTGTCTTCATACTGAAGAGTTAGAAGAGCTTTTTTACCACTTTCTTTGCAAAAATAGCAAACAAAAAAAAAAGCTCTTCCCGCTTCAGACAAAGAGGTGGAAAGGTAAAAGAGTGAAATTGAAAAAACCAAGTCCTTGATAATAAGAACCCTCTTGACCCATTGATATAGTGACACATAAAAGCCTCCCTCTTATGAAAAGAAAATCGATCTTTTTTATGCAACATTGAGTTTAATGTTGTTGCATTTACTTTTCACTGTCGGCGCCGCCGGTTCTCGGTAATCACTCTCGGGAAAATTAGTTTTCGCTTTCTCACCACGAAAATGAATGGCGGCTCTATCATAAGCTCTAGCAGCTTGTTCAGCCGTACCAAACGTCCCCAACCACACTCTCACTTTCCTCCAAGGATCCCTTATCTCAGCCGCCCACGTGCCCCATTGCCGACTGTCCTTACCCTCTAATTGTCCTATTCCTCTTGCGCCCACCACAGCCGCCGCCACCTTTCTGCTGGGCCCCACCATCACACGTTAATGGTGCATTTTGCCAAAAAAAGTTGCACCCTAAACAACCTATTATTCCACATACTTGACATACTTCCATAGGTTGGTCACTAATTAATAGTGAAATCTTGGTTTTGGTATTATGGGTCCCGCTTGTACTAAGTAGTGACGATGATGACATAATGGGAGTGTCCGTGTGCCCGGATATCACGTTTTTTAAGGTTGATACAATGATGGAATGGTTAAAGAGCTTTGCATGTTATGCATGGTATTGTTGGATTGAATATTGTGCATTTTTTTTCTTCTTTTGGAATGAAATGTGAACAGTTAGAGTGGGTAAGGGAGTGTGGGTGATTATATAGCGGGAAATGTTTGTAAAGTTGGTTAGTACACGGTGGCATATGTTAAGGTGATTACAGGCCACGTGTGAAGAAGGTGTAGGGTGAGGTAGTGAAAGATGATGGGTGATTTGAAAGATGAACACGTGGATCTTGTAAGGGTTGAACGTGGCAAGTATACAGCTCACTTGTTGAGTGTAAGTTCGTTGTAGAATATGGTTTGTTTGAAGTTACTTCGTTCGTGAGGCATGTTACGAGGCCTTTCTTTTATTCAACTACTCCGTATTTAGAAAGAATGAAGGTTTACTTTTTCTTTTTCCGAATAAATAAGTCCCATGATGAACGAGTGTGATTCAAGTCAGCAGAATATTTAACTTCGACTCTAATATGAATACGAGAAATATTTAAACATAATGCATATATGATAGATTACCGTGAAATGCTATAAAAATATGTTGGGATTTTACAATCTAGTAATCAATTAGTACGAGTAAACCCCGCCAACAAATAGAATCTAGTTTGATGTTATGAATTAACAAACAGTATATAAAACAGATAATTTTACAAACACGAAACAATTGAAGAACTAAGGACAATTGATGTTTTCTTGATCTTGAATCTTGGTTCTTGAAACCCTAAAAGTGATTAAAACAATCACCTCTATAAGTTGCTCACATTACACATCAAGAGATAACATTAGGATGTTAGTGCTTGCTTCACGAATTTAAACACAACAAACAAATTAAGGTTTGGTGTTTTCTTGACCAGTAACCGTCGAACCGCCTGGTAAGGGTTTTAGGCCGATCGAGTTAAGCAAAAGGAATGAGGAAAACATAATTTTCGGTTTAGGGTTTGCTTTAGTTTGTGTCGTATGATTTTTGAGACCTTGATGGGTGTTTATATAACCTCTAAACTTACTTGTTCTCCAAGTTAAACCAGAACACCTCCTCAAGTTTCACAAAATCAACACTCTCTCCCTTCCTTGATCCTTAGATGGCCGACCCCGATTACACAATCCCCATGGGTTTTGGTTTTCGAATTAATAGGTCCCTCACTTATTAATTAATGTCTATTAGTTAGTTATACCATCTAACGATATAATTAACGACCGTTTATTATTTCGTGAAACATATTTATATAATTATTAAACGTATCATCTGTGTATACGTGTGTGCTCCCGATAGGCTTTCGTATTTCTTAGTCGTATAAATACTAACAATGGTTAGCGTCTAGCAACACCCCATTGCTCTCAGAAATAAATGAGTTTATGGTTTGAAAAAACATCTCAGTGTAATGGTTTATTATTAAACATCCCTTTGTTTCAGATATTTGTTAAACTATGGATATGGATCTAACTCATTCTATATTGTTTAACTATTATGTTTCTCGTTACATATATTAATCAAGATTACCAAATGTAAACAAGAACTATCTTGACTTACGTTTGGGCATGACCATGCAAACATCTGATAAATTCAGCGATGAGCCTAGTAGTATCATACTCCAGAAGACAAGTAGATGAGCAAATTTCATTTTGACTGCACGTGTCATTCATGTGCTTCACATCATTTCTGAAAATAGCCTTTATAACTACCTTACTCAAAAAATTGTTTAATTATAATAAAAAAATGATATCCACACATGCAAGACCTACTTGCATCTCAAGTCTATGGAAAATTAATACAACCACTTGCGATATATTACTTATGACAAAGATCCATAAAGTAAATACTCGTAGATTGGGGAAGTACAATATTCATCACTTATGAATAACATATGAGTTTGGCGGGAACAATACTTATATTCAAAGAATATAACTAAACACTTACATTTGTCGTAAACAATACTCCCGCATTGTTAATTAACAATGGAAATATTTAGAATAATTAATTTGTTCAAGGATTAAACATGCAAATCTAACCCATTTATTATATGAGTGAAACCAATCATGCCACATACATTAACAAGTAATGGATGCCCGCGCTTCACCACGGGTAGTTTTGGTTTAGCGTTTGATGGTTATGTACGACATTGTATTGTATACAAAAGAAATGTTTAGCTTAAAAGTTTAATACTACTCTGTTTGTAATGTACACAAAGGTTGTACAGACCACTTTCCCTCGTGGTGCATATAATCCGTTTACATAATGTAATACATGTAATAACTACGCGTAACCACTAAAGTACGTTTTTGTTCATTCCCAGCTAGTTGCAGCACCTCCATAAGCAGTTGGTGCAGGCACAACAACGTTTTCCCATCCATCAGCACCAAACACCACATGATCTTTTGTCCAACAGTATATCTAGTCTCCTTTGACCTATGCCGAAATAACTCCGCTATCTTTCACCTCTCACAGTCCTGTAGAAAGCATTCAATTTATATCTATTGACTTGCATAGTTTATACATGTTTAAACTTTCACTGTATAGACAAATGTTATTTGGGTTGTTTTATAAAAACCTCATCACGGTGTCAGGACAATTCGCTAACTGTTGGCCCAAACCCAATTGGTTACCGCTAAATGGGAATTTTGGTTAAACTACATTAATGGTTTCAAAGGAAAAAATGTGACCCCATGTTGTATCGTATAAAGGTTTGATGTGTCGTTGTGTGGTGTATATTTTTATGATTCAAGTTTTAAATTTATATTTTGCCGACTAAACCAAAAACAACACTTTAACGGGCAGTGTACCCGATCGGTAGTAGTTTCATGGTAAGTAGGGTGTCGAACACTTGAAGCGAGGTTAAATCTATCAATTTAATTAATATCTTGGTTATCTAATCTATGTTAATTCTATTCTATTCTAAACCTATGTCAGTCCTAATCCTAATTCTAACGGGAAAAAGGGGGTTTTCAGCCTGAGAGACTGGCACGGTTTGGTTGGTGACTACAATCAATTCAAGGCACTTTAACCCACGCAAGCAAATTAACAAAAGATAAAAGAGCGGTCGAGCCAAATATAAGAAAACTGTATTAACCATTATTAATCTGATTAGAAAGTTGGTTTGTTTATTAAGTGCAATGATTTCTTCTCTCGAGGCGGTATATCATTCTTAAGACTTAGGCGTTACATCATCCTAAGACCTAGACACATTAATTCTGTCACAATTAAAGCATCCGCATAAAGCATCCTTATTCGCTGATTATAATCTATCTTAGGGATTAAAGCAATGGTGATCTTGTTAAACCCTAGCTCATAGAGACTTTACCCACTTACCGCTTAATGGTGATTTATACACTAGTAGTCCACTTGTTTAACTATCTAATGGAATCAGAACGTTATTTTTTGAATCATCTAGGTTCACCTTCTAGTTAACACGATCAATAAACCATTAGCAATATCCAATTAAATAGTTAAGCCCGAAGCGTATCCTAGACACAGATTTTAGCAGGACAATATTTGTGATCCTATGTTCTAGATGTATAAACTCACTATAGGAGAGCTATCACCAGACTCTAGATGACTTGGTCCGTATTATTAGAATCCCGTTTGAAATGATAGGTCGCATGTCACAAGCGTGTAAACAAGTATAAATTGATAAACATAAACAAGCATTCAACGATAAATCAAGAAATCGAGATAAACAAATACCAAACATTCAGATCTTCATAATAATGGCTAATACCTAAAGGTATTAGCCTTCAAATGTCATAATAAATACAAAAGCAATTATTTAGCCAAGGTAAACTAACCGAGTTAACGAATGATACCAAAAACTGAACGATTACTAAAGTATATGGAATTACACGTTGTCTCCTATGGAATTGATAGCGTTGCTCGAATCTCTTCTGCACTTTTTCTCCTCTGAAAATCAACTTTTATGGTTTAGGTATCGAGAATATGATTTAACACACCCAAAAATTATGTTTTAGTTTTCTATTTATAGGGTCTGGAAGTCGGTTCGTGTTGGGATTAAAAGTCTTCTTGATGTTGTTTGAATTACTGCTGCTCATGTTTGTGTTAATGCTGCCCAGCTGGAGTTAGTACTGCTTAGAGACTTCAAAGAAAATATGCTAAGTGTTTACTACTGCTAGTACACAGTTAGTACTGCTAGTGAATATTAGTGCTGCTGATGAACTTCAAAGAAAATATGCTAAGTAGTTACTACTGCTAGTACAAAGTTAAGACTGCTCAGCTGAAGTTAATGCTGCTAGTGAAAATATGCTTGAAGTTACTACTGCTAGTGAATATCAAGTTAATGCTGCTAGTTAGTACTGCTTATATGATATGTATTAGTCGTTTATAGAAAAGATTTTAGATACATAGGGAAGTATTGTAAGCTGACTAGGACTCCTTGGTGTATAAAAGGAGGTCCTAGGGCATAAAGTTCAATATATCTTAGTCGTATGATTCTTAGCTTCAAGGTATTTGTAACCCTAATACTTTAAGAGTATTCATATTATTATCATTAATAATATTGGAGCTTATTTGTGGAATTGTATGTTCATTGAATTACTGTTTCATTAATAATTCTTCTTAATATTAAAGATTAGATTCCGCATAATCTTTAATACATTCAAACAAAGTTTCTACTATAGTTGTGTTAGATTTATCTAATATAACTAAACCTTAAACAAGCATAAGGAATTCGATCTATTGAAGTGGGATCAACATGATGTTTACATTAGCTTATTTCATAACCAAACAACTTTTTATGGATTAAAAACAAAAGTTTTTGTTTTGTTTTTCAAACCGAGAGTTTAGATCTTTTCGATTCATTTTCTAGCTTATACGTTGTTTGTTTGGATCATCAACGTGTACTTTTATCATTTTAGTGCTTATTAGAAGCTTATTCAAAAAACAAACAACATTTTTGAATCAAAAATTTCTAGGTTTTATGTTGAAGACTGCGGAATGTGCAAAAAGGATAAAGA
Organism: Tanacetum coccineum; assembly: GCA_026074375.1. Classification (NCBI taxonomy): domain Eukaryota; kingdom Viridiplantae; phylum Streptophyta; class Magnoliopsida; order Asterales; family Asteraceae; genus Tanacetum; species Tanacetum coccineum. Next base: position 74,814 of record BQNB010003151.1, on the reverse strand, counting down.
CTGCGATTTATGACATGAAGACTGCGGTTTGTGTATGATGTCTGCAAAATGTGTTTGCGGAATGTGTCTGTGGAATGTGTCTGCAAAATGTGTCTGAGGAATGTGTCTGCGAAATGTGTCTGCGGAATGTGCCTAAGGAATGTGTCTGAGAAATGTGTCTGTAGAATGTGTCTAAGGAATGTGTCTGTGAAATGTGTCTGCGGAATGTGTCTACGAAATGTGTCTAAGAAATGTGTAATCCAGCGGTTTATGCATTCTGAGGAATGTGTAATTATGAGGTTTGTGCTTTCTACGATTTATGTTTACAAGGGTTCAAAAGTTCGGAGGTTTGTGACATTTTATGAACAAAAACCCTGCCAAAATTTATTTTTCAACATAAACACCAAAGCAAAACATAACACTTAATCCTAAAACGATCATTGATTCACTTAAACGTCAAACGGCTATACATTTGGATTTTAATGTCAAGTGATCACGAATTTGATTTGGTATCCCTTATTTAATATTGAAGTGAGTTTCACAAAGGTGTCTACTTATTTCATCATCGAGACTTTCTTCTACTTTCTACCCCTTTTCTTTAAACCCACTCTATCGATTGATGACTTGCTTGATCGTATACCCTTATGATTGAGACTTGAATTATCTAGTTTCCACTAGTCGGGGTGGTTGGTTGAAGACCTGGTTAACTATCACTTAAAGGAGTTACGTTGTAGTACTCAGTGTCACACGCAGATGTCGATGTAGATAATTTCAAGAGGTGTTGTACTTCTTATATTTTTGATGGCGGGTATAGGGTACTTAGAGGCTTTCTTCTGCACCGTTCTTTAATCAACAACAATGCAAGCTTAAGTAACAAATTTGGGGGATTTTACTTTATTTTCAAGTTTGGTATATCGAGTTTACTTCACCAAGTGGTCACAACAATAGCCAACAGAATACGAGGTTGGTAAGTTAGCCAGAGAGTTTAAAGGTTGAGATGTAATCAGCAATTCTTACGAGATATTTAAAGCTACATAACATCAATGATACATCATAGTCTAATTAAAATCTTTCAAAGTTCTTCAATGTCATCCATAACTTTCAAGATGTTTGCTTAAGACAAGAACTTCTCGAGTATATGAGCGTACACGTCAATGATGCTTTCGAGATTTCGAAACCATCATAAGGGAATACGTGTACTTTGATACTTTGATGTAATCAGGTTAACTTCTAGGGGGAAGTAGTGTATACTACCTTTACTGAGTATGATTTGTGTGAAGTATTCTACATATGTGAAAAGATTTGTTGCTGATTTCTTGCATGTACCCCGAATGGATATTCACCAAGACCAAATGTCATGATACAGTATAGAAGCAGTATTAGTTGGTGTGGTTGGCTGATTCTTCTACAAAATTCTGTTGTGCACTTTAAATGTCAATGTTAGAAGATTGTTCAAGCTAAATTAAAGTTTTAGAATATGCTCAAGATACGAATGTTGGTTTGGGGGGAAGGTGATTCAGAAACTTCGCCAAAAAGGAGTCTATGAAGAAAGATTTTCAAGAAATGCTGCATGATTTGGGGGGAAGTTAATCCAATTCAAGCATAATACAATGGTTACAGAACAACTAAAGATACAGAAGATCCAAGCTGGAGTACAAGTATCAAGACAGGAAGACATAACTGTCATCTTCAGCATTGGAAGCACTATGGAAGACTTTATTTTGTTTTGTAAGTGTACTTGTTAGGAACATTGTAAGTAATTTCGTATGTCCAAATATTGAAGGAAGATTTTTAGCCTTAAAATATGTCGAATTATACGGAATTACATTAGTTTAATATAGTTGTGTCGAATAAGGACTAGAAACGTCAAGTTAGTATAGTTAGGCGACACATAGGACTATATATACCCCATCCATACTTCTATGGAGGGGTGAGGATTTATTTTGTAACATATCATAAGAGGTGTGTGTGTTTCTCTACTCCCATCACACACACATCTTCCTTTTTCTCTCTTATCAATCTAATATGGCTTTCTTTCTATTTAATCTTCCTTGACCTCCGGATCATTAGTTTTAGGCTTGAATCTTTACGGGCAACAACAAACTTATCTAAAAGTCCAAACATTATAAAGGTAAGTTTTAAGTCTTAATATTACCTGAGAAGTGTGATCTAGCCTAGTGAATTGGTGGTATCTTTGCATCCATTCATAGCAATCTTTATTGAAAAACTTAATTTCATCTATAACCTTTTCAAAATATGGTACTGTTAAAGCACTTGCAGCCTTCCATAGTAACTCTTTGTATGCAGTTCCTCTCCACTTTAACTTCATGTTTTCATGAATGTGCCTAAGGCAATATCTGTGTTCTGCTGCTGGAAAGAGCTCTGCAATAGCTGGTATGATTATCCTGATGTGTATGGAAAAGAAATATTAATGTGTATGAAAATGACAAAATTAAAATTAATGTTTAAGTTAAAATAAAAGCTTACCTTCTGTCTGTCACTAATGAAGGTGAAGTTTGAGTTGTCTTGTAAATCCAAGTCTTCTTTTAAATATTGCAAAAACCAGGTCTAAGACTCCCTTAATTCTGTTTCCACAATCCCATAAGCCAAAGGATAAATGCCATTGTTTGGGTCCACACCAACAGCTGTCAAGAGTTGACCAGGAAATGGTCCTTTCATGAATGTACCATCAAATCCCAAGAATTGCCTCATACAAGCCTTAAAACCTTCCTTTGCTGCTCCCAAACACACATAGATCCTCTTAAATATCCTAGTTGGCTTCATGTGATCTGCTTCACTTTCTACTCCAATTCTAACAGTTATGTTAGGATTGCTTTATTGCAACTCCATATCATAATCCCTTAGTTGTTTGTATTGAAGAGTAAAATCACCTCTAACATGGTATATTGCTTTTTCTTTTGCCCTAAAGGCCTTCATCCTAGACACCTCCAATTGAAAATTCCTTTGTAATTGTTCTTGAATAGCTTTTATTGGTATTTTTGGATTGGTCTTAATTTGGTCAATAATATCTTCTGAAAGAAAGTCAGCAGTGCAATATTTAATCTTCCTTGACGGTAGACATTTATGAGTGTCATCAAATGTCTCCCACTTTTCTCATAGTAGGTTTTTCACCAGCTTTTTTGGACCTTTTGAATGGACTCTCAACACCCTTATTATTTGAAAATTTTCCTTTATTCCATTTAGTAGGTTGACTACACTCACCTCCTTGAGTTTGACTGGACTCAATAACTTAACTTGGCCCAATATCACAACTATTAGTAAAAACAAGAATGGTTCCTCTACATACAACTCTGACTCTCACTTTATCATTCTTCTTGAGATAAAGCTCTCTTTTAGTCTCAATTGAATGTCTATGCATCAAATCTTTTACTACAACAGAGTTTGGGAATTCTTGGCCAACACAAAAATTCACTTTATGCAGACCACCTTCCTTAACCTTATTCTGTCTCTTATTCTGTTTTATTTTTCTACTCCTAATCCTTTCTATTCCATCTTCATCAGAAGCACTCTGAAACTCTTTAGTGTTTATAACATCCTTGCCAATATCAAACTCTTCATCGACATTAAACTCAGGTGTACCCTCATTGCCCATTGTCTTAGCATTTGTTCTATCAAAATGATCCATGTCAACTTCTACCTCAACTAACTCATTATCCATATCCACAAGCTCATCATGTTCACTACTTTCACTACTATCCCCATCACTGTTTCCATCATCTGTTTCATTTAACATGGTATTATCACCTTGAACATGGATTTGGTCATCATCTAATGCCACCCCTTTGCCCTTATCAACATATTTATTTTTGGCATTTGTAGCATCTATAGGTTCACTATCTAAACCAAAGAAAGGATCAAAGTCATCTTCTCACAAAAATAGATCAGAAATAGGGTAGAAGTTATTAGCAAAGTCAGTTTGTGTGGTTGGATTTGTAGTGTTAGGTTGACTACTCTCACCATCTTCATGCCTAGAACTACTTTTACCAATCACATTTGCATCATTCTGTTTCCATCCTAACATTAACTTCTTAGCACAAATACCTAAAACTGGTCCTCTAGGTTTCATCTTACTTATTGGTGCATTTTTAGGCGACACGCCATCAGGAATTTCCATAATCATACTTTTTTTGGAGTGTTATAGGCAGCATCTATGTAAGTGAAGACAGTTTTCTTATCATGTTCTATGAAGATAATTGTCTTATCATGTTCTATGAAGACCTCAGTCATCTTATAACCTAGTCTAATGTACTCAGATATTCTCCTAACATCTTCATCATTTCCTAATGCATACAATCCATTATTTAAGCTCATATTAAGCTTAAGAAAACTGTTGTACATTATGATTTTACCAAAACCTATTTTCTTAACCATGTCATTAATCTCATGGATTGAGAACTCATCAATATCAATGCAATCAAGAAGAAGCAAAGTCACTATTAACATAACTCCTACCAGGTGATTCAGTGAAGAAACCAACATAATTAACCTTCAATGAAAACAAAGACTCTTGAGTTGCTGCAAAAACGATAACAACAAACAAAAATAAATTAGGGTTTTGTGAATATGCTTAAAATTAGAGGTTTCCTTCCTAAACTAATTAATAACATGTACTTAATCAAATGACATATAAAAATAATAAAAAAATCAAAAGAACTTTGAAAAATTAACTCTAACATACCGTAAGCTTCATAAAAATCAATGTTGTCCTTACTAGCACGCATAGACCGCATTGCTATCGAAGCTACCATTGCATGAACGTGATCTGATTAGGGTTCGTACTTAGGAAGATGACTGGTTTTGGTGGGTTAGTTGAGAGAGACATGGGGGGAAAAAACGTATTAAATAGGGATGTGATATGAGAAGACGGGGTGGGTACTTTGCTTTATGTATAATGTTATAACATGAAAAGACAAAAATACCCTTGGGGGTGGGAGAGTTAACGAAGGTATTTAACTGAATTTGGAGATAGGGCTGGATGGTGTGCAATAGTTTGAAGATAGGGATCAATCAAGCAAAAAAAAAGAAATAAGGACCCATTCAGGGATTTGGCCTAAACCACATGGACGAACCTTGTATTTAACTCAAAATTAAATAAGAAAACTCATTGAACTCCATTGTTTGGTAGCGCCAGAGTATTGAAAAACAATTATCACGAAATATTTTTTTTCCTTATAAAAACATATAAATAAAACTATTAACTAATATTTAGTATAAACACATCACAAAAACTATTAACAAATTTTTATTGGTTTAAGTTATATACTTATTTAGTTTTATTTGTGAGGAAGCAACCTAAAAAAATGATTAAACAGATAACCTGCGTGCAAATAAACATAATATTTCATTAGTTACGAAGCAAAGTCTAAAAAAGCCAAAAATAATAAATAAATAACACTACAATAAATACCAAACTTTAAAGATGTGACTTGCACGTGGTGTAAAAAGTAAAATTCTCTAATTTCCAACACAAAAAAGATGGAAAACTGATATGTGTAAAATACACATATCCGTTATTACCTAAATATGCCCAATTAAACCCAAAACAGACCAAAAATGGTAAAAATATGTTTGTATTTGTGTTTTGTGTGTGCATGTACGGATATATCTAAAATCACATGAAAACCATCAAAAACAGGCAAGCACGGACACGAGAACGGAAGAGTGAACAAAAGCCGGAAGTCAAAGTCAATCTTGGTCAAGCTTCAGTCAAAGAAAAGTCAACTCATGGTCAACAGAGTCAACCTACAAAAAGACAAAACCCAAAATATTTCAAAATTGTCCCTTAAGTTTCAAAAAGTTACACAATTGGTCCCTAAACCCTTAATGGGCCTAAACCATTAAACCAAAAACCTAGTCCAAGCCCAAAACCAAAAGCCCAATATCCATAGCCCATTATCTTTTTTATAAACCACAGGGACCAAAAATGCCATTTATGAAAGTTGTTTTTACACTAAGATTTTAACAAACCAAAGAGAGGGACCATATTTGCAATATCTCCAAAGTTTTAAACTGGATTACCCCTTTACAGTTAAAACAAGCGGGAAAGTGAGAGCACTATTCACCCATCGTCCCCAACATTAACCCAAGGTAAATCAAAGGGCTTTCCCCAATTGATGGGCAATTAAGGTAATTCAAGTGATCGCATATAAGATGGCAGGGACAAATGGGTCAAATCAAAGCATCTCATTAGCTCACTTAAGCAAGAGGCCACGTGGCTATGGAGAAAGCACAAAGGGAATGAAATTTTTGGACTGAATTCACTCAGAGAGAAAGCACAAGAGCATCACAACGGATTGCCACGTTGGCAATCCGTGTGAGCTCTATTTTTGATCTAACGGTGGAAAAGTGGATTTCAATGATTGAAGAATGATCAAGGGATGATGTTGACAGGAGCGTCTAACAGAAATCAAGACCTAGAAGCTTCTCAGCAAGGCTATATATAGGCCTCACCTCTCACACACATTTATCTTCTTTCCTTGTAATTTTTAGCTTAAAAATTTAGCTTATGTAGTTTTTAAAAAAAATGTAATTTTCTTTTAGTTATTAAGCTCTTGTAATTTGTTATTCTCAAGTATTGTAATCTGAATTTTATCATTAATATAAGCTGAGTTTTCATTTAATCCTGTTTTGATCCTAAGTTTTAATATCTTAAAGTTACTCATAAGCTCTCATAAGCTCAATATAGCTCATCCAAGTCTATAAGCTTGGATTTGAGCTTAAAAGGGACTTAATATACTTAAATACTTAAAATCTGTCAATCACCTTTGCTTTGGACTTTTGGAAGGGAGATCAATAATGGAAGGATCTCCATGGACTAATACTGGCTTATTTTAAATAAGCCAGAGCTTGTAGCAAAGCTCTAAGAGCATTCTAGCTTCTGTTAAGCTGAAGCTCAAGTAAGTTTCTCTTTTAAATTCCTTTTGTCTTTAATTTCTAGCATAAATAGTAGTTAAGGTGCTTATTAGCTTAGATTTGCTTATTTGCTGTTTCTAGTTGCTTATTAGTACTTATTTGCCCTTATTCTAGCTTATTAAGTGTGTTTTATAATCTGTTTTTGCTTATTATATCTTAGATCCTAGAGTTCTTCTTTGCTGTCATTAAAAACCATAAAAAAACCAAAAATAGTAGAAAATAGAGTAGATCTTTGATTGTTGCTTATTTAGCTGTTAAATCATGTTTGTCAAGTTTGTTAAAAGTTCATGGATGTCTGGTATCAAGGTTTAAATAAGTAGATTTCATTTTAAAGCTCATTTTGAATCTGTCAATATCCTAAAGGAGTGTTTGGATTAAGCTTAATTGACCACTAAAAGTCAAAGCAATTTGGGAAGTTCAATTTGGACAGCTGAGTTTTCAGGAATAAATGAGTTTTAAAAAGGTTTTGAAAGTTACTTTAGATTTTTAAGCATTTTTGAGCTTATTCTCTTAGGCTGTGCACCAGGGTACTTGTATATCTTTTCTTTGTAAGTAAAAGCTTGATCCAAGCTTTCCTAGATTTGGACTTGGATTGTTAAGAGTTTATACACTCTATTTGAGTGCTTTTAGTGCAGTAGCAACCACTCTAGTTGCCTGCACTTGTGCTTTGGCTTTCTGTCATTTGCACTTGCAGTGGTAACAAAGTTACCACTGCTGTCACCTTTTGGTTTCATCTAGCTTAAGTAAACTTAGGATTTAGGGTTATAATTTCATGTAGCTCATAGATTAGTTGTAGGTTAACATAGTTTAAGCATTATTTTCAATTTCTTAGCTAAATTTCTAGTGTAAGTTTGCTTTTAAAAGTTCATAAAAAACCAAAAATCCAAAAACAGTAGAAATAGTTTTAGAGCTTTTAGATTTGATTTTTTAGCTAGTAGTTGTAGTTTTTAGGATTGAATCTCATAGCTTATAAGAACTTAGATAATAATTCAATAGCTTAGCTTCTGCCTTTAATTTTTGAGTTTTATAGCTTAACTTAATTTTGAGTTTTTTAAGTCATTTTCTTAGTTTACTAGTTTGCTTTACAATTTCAGTTAGCTTAATGTGGTTCTAGCTTAAATTACTTTTCATTCCTAGATAGTAGGCATCATAAGCTTCATAAGTCATTTCTCAGTTTTAAATTTGAGCTTATATTGAGGGCTGTACAAGCTTTTAAGTGTCAACAAAGATTTTCTAGCTCAAAAGCTTAGCTACTGATTCAGCAGCTTTCATAAGCTCTTTTTGAGCTTAAAATTGATTTTCAGCTTAAGTTGTCTTCACAAAAAGTGCTCAAAAATAAGTCCTCTTTAAGTCCTAATATTTAGTTTTTCATAAAAGTAAAAAAATAAAAAAAGTGCAAAAAGAGGGTTTAACCACATTCGAACTTGAGACCTCTAGGATAGAACATACACGTCTTACCAGTGCCCTTGGGACTTGTCACCTGTTTTAGTTTACTTCATCAAATAGTTAAACCACATTTTCTTTTCCTATCTTAATAATAAGCCGTAGCTTATCTACAGGCTTATTGGGCTTATTAGTGTAGCTTTTGGTTTCTTATTATATTTCTCTTGTATCTGCTAGCTTTTAAGATTTAACTTGAATTTTTCATATTTTTCTAGCTTATAGATTATTTTTAATCATTTTTCTAAAGTTTTTAATTTCGAAAATTCATAAAAAATAGAAAAAAGTTTTAAAAAATTACAAAAAATAGTTTTTAGGTTTATAAAAAATAGCTTTAGATTTACATAAAGAAAAATAATTTTCACTCTTTTTAAATTTTAAATTTCATTTTTAGGCTTTTATTTTTAATTTTACAAATAGGAATTTAATTTTTAAAATAGTTAAAAATAGTTTTCTTAGTTTCTATAGTATTTTAGACTTTCCTAAGTTTAAAAATTATTTTTCCCAATTTTTAGTTTATTTGCTATTTTTTAGGATTTAATTAGATTTAAATAGTTTTTAATTAATAAAAAATTCAAAAATAATCAAAAAAATATTTTTCTTCTTCTTAAAATTTTCTTTTCTCCTATTTTAGGTTTAGAAACTTAGTTTGCATTTTTAGGACTTAATTTTGATATATTTGCTTATTTGTCGCGTTTTATTTGTTTCCCGTTAAAGTGTTTAAGTGTTTAATTGCTTTTAATTGTTCATTTTTAATTGTTGCTTTTATTTAGTAGTAATAGATCATCAAATCATCTATTTTCTCATTCAAATCATAATCCAAGCTTAAACGTGGTTTCCATTGCACAAGTCGTTGGGGAAACGACCCGGGTGATCATTCTTATCCGGTAATATACGTATTATATATTATATTATATATTTTTGAGAGTGAATTTTATCAAGGTAACTTGGTAATTTTCTTAATTGCTCTTTGGAATATTATTATTATAGTATATTTTACAAGTGTATTAAAACACACAATCAAACTCCTTCGGGGAGGTTACGCCGTAAAAGCCTTGAATGCCATCACTTCTTGAATTCTACGTCTAAATCCCGCGTCTTTTGTTCAAATGCTTGCTTTGCTCCGGAAAACTAAATATAGGCAATTAAGTAGTGTTTTCAGATATTTATAACATATTTACAAGCATTTTTATAGGGAATTTAATACTAAAAAGTATTAACTATTTGTTATTATCAAATATCCCCACACTTGACTTCTACTTGCCCGTAAGTAGAACTATTTAGAATAACTTATAACAAGATTTCCCTAATCTAAATTAGATAAATGAATTTATAATTTACTTATGCTAGAAACATTAAAGCCGAACACCTCACAAAAATAGGGATAAAAAATCACTCAACTCTCAATCTAGTCTAAGTGTTTCATTTTTTGGGATGATCACTCAATTGCACTGTCATAACATGTATTCTATCATAGGCTTGAAAAGTACACAAATCTTCACCAGCTAGAATCAGGGTCTAAACAGCCTTGAAGGCACTGGTTTAAACAGGGTAAATCTTCCTGCAATCTTTACCAAAAGCGTTACACCAACGAGGGTGACAAAATCACATATACACATCCATAACAATGGAATAGATACACATGATTGCATTCAAAACCCTCATTTGAGCAAAACCAAAGGTTAGGATGCAAAATGATATAGGGTAGGATAAGACATGTGATACACATTAATTGGTGTTAAATAAAATACACAAAACAAATAGTCTTAAATAGTCTAAGGTTTTCATAACCAACTACCGTCCATCCAAAATCCCAAGTATTTAAGTCCGAAAATCTAATCCATAATAATGGGCTACTAGCCCTATTCTTCACAATCATATAGGTGGCTTATAGTTGCACCACCTTTATATATTTTTTAGCACATAGATGTGTTGCACCATCTTTACATCATTTTTATAATTTGTTGGTTTTATAACGTAACCAACATGAACTCACATATATATACATATGCTACAGGAGTTTATATCTTTAATTATTTCCCCTGCAACATATGATACCTAACACACATCCCCCATTTGAGATGAACAATATAACAAGTGACGAAACAAGGGGATCTTTATAGATCTTTAATGATAGGTCTTCCACGATCGTGCAAAATTTCCGAACCATTTCCCCGAACTAATAGACTTAAGTAGCCAGGTACTTCAACATAAAGAAAATTTTAGACTACAGGATTGGCTAAGGCGAAAGAGTGTAACGATACATAAATGGTTTTAAACACGGATTGGCTGAACAAGGTGATCTAGGGGTATTTTACACTAAAATTTGAGTGCAAACAAAGGGTTTTACACGGGGAGGTCAAAAAGTCAATGTGACAAGTCGATAAACACACACATATAGGTTGTTTGGGTGAATTCCTAAGATGTTGCCTTTTCAAACTGTCAGCACACTCATATATTTGGTGGGTTTATGTATAATAGATGAAAATGGAATAATAGGCTTAACCTCGCCAATTGAATTAAAGGATAATAGTGCGCTCGACAAAGATTAATTCTAGTTTATTAAGAAAAAATGTCAAAAATTTAAAATTGGCATAATTTTTCAAAGAAAACTAGAAAATCGAAGGCAAATATAGGTCAAGTGGTAATTCTACTCCCATCTCCCCACTTGGTTTGTACAATGTCCCTATTGTATAATTTAGGAAATGAAATTAACAGAATAAGAGTAGAATTTAAACAAAAGACTCTCCTGAGCGTTGCTCTCCACTTTGAATGAGAATTAAATTCTTGCAGATTGCAATTGAGCAACCTCATTTCCCCTGGAATCACTAGGAAACAAAAAGCATTAAACATTCAAAAATAAAACTAAATATACAATAAGACCTAACTCACTTTCGTAGGAATCACGGTTGCATTTAGCATATGCAACAAGCCTTTTAAACCACTTGGTGGCCCAAGTAGACGAGTGAAGTCTCGTGAGGGTTTCCATAGAACATACCCACAAAGTTCATTTAATTGTACAAGGTTTTGAAAAGGTTTCACACTATTTTCAGGTTTTCAGGAAGGGATTACGGCGTAATCATGGTTTTAGTTACGCCGTAATCATATGGTTTGTTAAATTTGAAATTTCAAAGTAAGAAAGGTTACTACATAACTCGGAAATAAGATTACGCCGTAATTACATTTGTTACGGCATAACCTTGGTGGTTACGCCTACACAGGAACCTGTTTACCACATGACAACGAGTCGAAGAGACCTCAAATTTCAATTCCTTATGAGGGAACATGCAAAATCATGTGAGAAACCAAACAAACCAACTAAGATGTAAAAAATAAAAGACGGGTTGTCTCCTGACAATCACTTTTGTTTATTACCGAGTCTTTAAGTTAGACTCAAGACGAGATTACGTCTTTCTTTGGACCTTCCTTCCACTGTCCACTTCCTTATGGATCATCTCTCTGAACCTTGATCCGTTTTCTCTTCCTAATGGTAAAGCATCCATCAATTCTTTAGTAACGCAAATGAAACTTTGGCCATTGTCAAATGAGTATCTCTTTATTTTGAAAGTTTCTACATGGACCCTTGGTGGATCATACCCTCCTATGTTAGTTCCCATTTCTCGTCTTTCCTCTTCTTTGAATTTTTGATCATACCACCAATACGTATTATCCCCTTGTACTTTCTTGCAATTTTCCCATATGTACTCTAGCATATGTCCTTTCTTTCCTATTCCTAATTCATACTCGTCAGCTAATTGGTCAATTTCTAACTCGAACATCAACTTATAGTCATCAAAACTCCTTGATCGTGGATCTTTGACTAGTTCTTCTTGAAAACAATCAATGAGCCATGTTTTTAATAGGGTTCTCTTAACTGGTTTACTTAAATCAGTGTGTTCCACCCTTGTTAATAACCAATCCTTGAAAGGATAGTCCTTTGGTCTAAGTTTGTAATCCTCCTGGATTGAAGTAAACCTTGAAGTGGGAGTGTATGGGCTTGAGTTTTCATTGAACCACTCTGCATATCTCTTGTCCCAAATCAAGTTATTCCCCTGGGTTTCTCCGTACCTTACCAAGAGAAATTCAAGAAACGATAAACCACTCCCTCTTTTGCTTTTTCTATCGCCATCAAGGTAACAATATCAAAATTTCAACACCCATTCTTCATTCATCCTATAGATTTTGACTCCCCTATTACATGCCTTCATGGTTGGGTTACATGTGGGCCAAAACCTTAGTGTTCCATTGCAAATTTGCTTAATAGGTTTGCAAAAATGAGCACTAGGGATGTGTGTGTTAGGTTCAAGTATCCTAGTCTTCTTGCTATCATGCTTCTGTATTAAATCATCAGACTTTTCCACCCTAGAAGATTCTTCTGTTGGTGTGTCGTTACTAGAAGAAGGTTCATCGTTAATCATATAAACTGTTCCTACCGGGGTTGTAAAATTATTAACTTTCCTGTTCATGTCAAAAGTAACCCTATCATCCCCAATTCCTAAAGAGATTTCTTTGTTAAAAACATTGATCTCGGCATGGATAGTTGCAAGGATGGTCTTCTAAGAATTATGGTTTCGTTTCGTGTTTCAACATATCTATAACTACAAAATCTGATGGGAATAAGAACTTGTTGATCTTAATAAGGACGTTTTCAACTATTCCTATTGGGGCCCTTTTTGTCATATCATCCATTTCAACTAGCATGTCGGTTTTCTTAAGTCTAGCTAGTTTTAGGTATTCAAACATAGATTTAGTTATGACATTAATACTCGCGCCTAAATCTGCCTTAACATAAAAATTTAAACTTCCAATAGTACAGGGGAGAGTGAAATTCCCTGGATTTAATTCTTTTGGTGGTAGTTGGCACGACAAGATTTGTGATGATATACCTTCTTCTTGAACCATATATGTTTGATCGAGAGATGCTTTATGGGATTCGTTAATTTCATTGTTAAATGGAGCCTCTTTGTCATCGTAAACTGCCTTGCATTGGTCGAATGATAAATTGTTCACTTCACTAATAGTTTTTGCGTGAAATTCTTTTGTCAGATGCTCAATCTGGGTTTCCAAGTTTTTGAGAGAAGCGCTTTGATTTTGAGTATTTATCTCTGCATTCTCTTGGAGTTTCTTCACCCACTCTTCCATCTCAGTTCTTCTTCGTGTTGATTCCTCTAGGTGTTTATTCATAAGCTCCTCCAAGTTTGGCTTCTTTTCTCTAAAGGGTGGGTGATTTTCAATGCGTGTGTAGTATCCAGGTAGGCCTACACGATATTTTACTCCATTAATGAAAGGTGAGGGACGTCCGAACTTGTGACAACCATGATTTAAGAAGGTAAGTTTATACCTTTAGAAATGGCTAAGTGTCCATTTTATATGTTTCTTGCGTGCTATGTGTTCATTATGTAGGTTGAAGTGGTTTACGTATGTGCATGATGTCATTTTAGAGGTAAATGATTATCTGATTTTGTGTGCATATGAGTTTGGTGTTAAGTATTCTATTTGTTCATATGTGGTGATAATGGAAATGAAAGACGTGTTGCATGCATTTAGGGGTGTCAAATGGGTTGACCCGACCCGAACCTAATAAGACCTTATAGGGTCGGGTTGATTCGAGTCAAAGTTAACTTATCGGGTTTATCGGGTCAACCCGATAGACCCGCTAACCTAATAGGGTCGGGTTAGGGTCTTAGTTAGTTTCTTATCGGGTTATCGGGTCAACCCGATAAACCCGATAAAAAATGACATATTAACAAAATTTCTATTTTTGATAAACATGAAGCACAACATAAATGGTTCTAAATTTCACATGGACCTAAATAACGTCAATCATGACATTGAATTCTCTTTTAATTTAAAAAATGAAGATAACACATCTTGTTATGTTTCTATTAAACAAATGTACTTTATGATCATTATGTTCATGGTGGAGGTGAACATGAATGGACCTTAGTGGAGACCGGGGAGGGCCATGACCCTCCCAAAACTTTGATATTTTATTTATATTTGTTTAAAGGAAATGCAATTTTGGCCTCCTAAATTAATTGATATAACACTCGGCCCTCCTAATGAATTTACCCAAGTCCCGACTATGGAGGTGAAGTTGAATTTTGCCCATTTCATATCAACCTGCTTCATATCAGCCCATCATATCAGACCACCATATATTTCAAGAAATGATTTTTAAAATCAACTTCAAAGCTTACTAACCGCTTTACAGTTCAATGTGCTAACTATTTTAAATGGAGACTTGTACCGACCCAACAAACATATGTATAGTTTTAAGATTGACCTTATAACTAGTATAATGGTAACATGTAGTATACTTTTAAGATTGATATTTTTTTAAGAAGCAACCCGATAACCCGCAACCCGATAGACCTGAACCCGATAGACCCGATTTCTTATAGGGTCATGTTGCGGGTTCGTTTTTATTTTTTCAAAACCCGATAGACCCGATTTCTTATAGGGTTGGATTACGGGTTAGTTTTTATTTTTTCAAAACCCGATAGATCTGACCCGATAAGCCCCAAACCTGACCCGATAACCCGATTGACACCCCTACATGCATTGCTACGTCAATTCTGGGTTTTTAAGAGTTAAGCGTTTATGAGAAGTGTAAGTTATTGGAAAGGAAGAATGTTAGTGAAATATGGAAGTTTGCAGTAAACTTTCCATAAATAGAAAGTGGTTTGGTGAAATGAAAGTTATATTTAGAAAGTTTAGTAAGTAGCGTTTAAGTAAAAAGGTTTAATCAAACTTGCTTAGGTTTTTATAAAAACTTAAGGTAATGAAGTAAATTAGTTAATTAATAAATTAATAAAAAAAATATAAAAATATAATTATAGGGGGTGGCCGATCGGTTTTGTTGGGTTTTAGGGGTTTAAAAGTAAAATTGTAAATATAGGGGGATGAGAATACATTAAGATAAGTATTAACAAAACCTAGCTCATAATTTTCTTCCTCCCCTCCCCTTGTGTCGTCGAACTCAGCCCCAAAACCCTAAGAAGAATAGATTTTCAGTGCTAGATCCAAGAGTCAATCAAGAGTGTTGTTTAGGTGCTAATCATCAAGGTAAGTGTGTTTATCCTAGTTTAAATAATGCATGCATGTAACATTTATGATGGTGGATTCTAGGGTTTCATAAAATTCAGAATATTAATGATATTTAATGATGCTAGAGTGATTAGGGCTTGATTAGGGTCATGTTCATGCAATTGGTTAGGTTAGATTTGCGTTAAAACTTGATTTAGGGTTGAGCATAATTTTGGGTCATGTTCAACGACTGTTATCTTGGTGATAAAAACGAATATTGATATGTTAATTGAGTCTATGAATAACCCAAAAGAGTCTACTTTCCATAAAATCCAGCCTCAAAGGTTTTTAAGGTCGGGAAGTCATTCAAATAATTTTTATACTAAAGGTTATTAAAACAGTAAATACGGGTCAGAATTAGGTCATGTTTGGGAGGGTAAAACCTATACTTAAAAATGGAATTAAGGTTATCCCTTCTACAGTAGTTAAGCTCCATATGTATATTGATAATCCTGTGAAAATTAGCCACTGAAAGCATGTCTAAGTATGGTAGTTAGAGTGATATATTTTGGTGTACAATCAGATCCGAATTAGGACAGTTTTGAAGTTTGATTTTATTTGAGTTAGTTACACATGTAAGTAATACTTGGAAATCACAAGGTAGTTAATATACTCATAAATTAACATGGGTGATTTTTAGTATAAATTATGAAGGTCATTAAGTAAGGGTTTTGAGTACGTAAAGAGACACTAAAATTCTGCAATTCTGATTTAATTATAAGTAGCTAGTGTAAAGTGTTAATAAGATGGTTAAGGTTGGGCATAGTGTCGGGGTGACCCATGATGGTTAGCTAAACCCTTAGACATCCATCATATGTGTGTTACATAGACTAGAGCTTTTAGCTTGGTCGCGTGTAACCGTGTTTATTTATTTGTATAGTTGCGTGCTGAGATTTAGAAGCTACGTTTGAGTATTAAGGTGAGTTTCATAGTCTCTCTTTTCACATCGCTTTTAAATTGGGATGGAAATGATGCAAATGGATTTGAAATGTTCTAATTACTGTGATTATGTGTCTTTATTTTGAAAGTGTATGGACTTTACTTGGCTATTGTATGTTACGTGCTAAATGCTTATGTGTATTTGGATCGAGAGTAACGTTCCTACCCATTTGTTGTGATATTGGATCCGGGGTAACGTTCCTACCCTTGTGAAATGATGATTTTAATGGATTGGGGGTAACGTTCTTACCCAAGTGTTTATACTTGTTGGATCGAGGGACACGTTCCATTCCCATGCTCGGTATGGTTTCATTTGCATGTTAGCTTGCATGATAGTACATTAATTGTCTTGCCATGTATGCATTAATCACAGTAATTGTTTATAAGCTTTGATTGTCGTGTCTTAAACCTATGACTCTCACTAACCTTTTTGTTGACGTTTTAAGCATCATTTTCAGGTAACCATCTTGAGGATGTTGAAGTTAGAAAGAGTGGCTAGTGAGACCGTAGGCTTGCATGCGGAGTCATTCTCCTAGAGATTTTATTTATGTCATTTGAATTGTTTAATACTTGGTTGTTATTTGATTGTTTAGACTTTTGGAGTATGTTTCCTTGTGGTATGACTTTGCTATCGTAATGCAAGACTCCTTTATCTTGTGTTAGATATTGTCATGACACATTGTGTCTCATTTGTTTATCTATTTCATTTAGTTCTCTCTATTGTTGACACCATTGTGTTGTGATGATATCCATGATGTTACGCCTCGTGTTTCCGCCTAGGCGGGGTGTGACAGATTGGTATCAGAGCCTTTGGTTATAGAGAAGTAGGTGGTTGAGCCTAGACTATAACCTAGGGGTCCTTCATGTAGATGCATTTAGGGCTTAAGTGTTTAATGCTATAACTGCTATGCTTCCCCTCTATTTTTGCATAGCTTATATATCTCGTATTTTGCTAAGTTGTCATTTTAGTTATTTTGCCTACCATTATCTGATATGATATGTATTACTTTCTTAGTATTTTAGCTATGTTTTTCCCGTTTTTCCCTTAATTACATGATTTTTATTTCGTAGTTCGTTATTTTTTTTACAATTTTGGTTGCCTTTACCTGATTTAGTATGCCTTTACCATCATAAGCAGTTCCGCATGGGGGTTGCCATTGCAAAAGGATGTAGGGGATACTATAAACCAGGAACAAGGGCTTAGGTAAGGCAGGGTAGCTGCAAGATCCGTATACCGATTGACATGTACCCATGCAGAGTTGAAGAGTGGTTGACTATAAAATTAGTTAAGGGAGAAGACGTATTAAATATTGAAACAATAGTGACTGCTAAAGATGATACAATTACCAAATTTCCAGGAAAATTCCCAAAATACAAACCAACCAAGGAGGAAAAAGAAATTTTTAAGTTAAAAGCAATATATGAGAATGTAATTTATGACATATCCGACAGTGATTCGGATCTGGAGTCCATGGCTAGGAGTGGACCTAGGGACAGTGAGATGGAAGATACGGGGGGTAGTAGAATTCGAATCAATGCTTGATTGTTCGCCTCTTTATGTGTTTTAAGATTTTAGGGTTTTGAGATTGTTTAACTTTGTTTTGGAATTTTATTAGGAATGTTTACTTTTAAATATTGGATTTTGTTGGATTATTTTAATAATATAATTTAAGTGATTTTGAGTCATTTTCCATATGTGGTGATTTGTTGATGTGATCTATGTGTTATGTGTTTTGTTGACATTGAGAAGTGTGGTCATAGGAAGGAGTACACTTGTGAAAGGGGGCATCTATAATTATGGTGGCCAACATAATTATACATGCGCCACAACACAAGTGGACTTGCAAGTATGATTACGCGGATTTGGTGTCAACATGTTGTTTGGTTGATTATGTATGTATATGTATATATATAGTTATGATTGTATATTGATAGAATGGTCGGTTTAGAAACCTTTCCCCTCGCATCTATTATGCGTTAATACTATCTTAATCATAATGGTTCGAACACGGACTAACGACAATGAAAATGGGCAACCCGATATCGCTGCCATCATTGCGTAGCAATTGCAAAATATCATTCCCCAGATCGTTACTCAAGTGACAAACAACGTGAACAATGGAAATAACAATAACAACAACAGGAACAACAATAACAACAATGGAAATAACAACAACAACAATGGGAATGGTGGGAACAATAGGTGTTCCTACAAGGGATTTCAGGCATGCGGCCCTAAGGAGTATGACGGAAAGGGAGGTGCGATAGCACTTACCCGCTGGATCGAGAAGATGGAGAATGTACTTGACAATAGTGGGTGTTCTGAGAATCAAATGGTGAAGTATGCTGCCAGTTCCTTTGTTAACAAGGCACTGACATGGTAGAATACTCAAATCCAGGCAAGAGGCCGTGAAGCGGAAATTGGTATGACCTATAATGATTTTAAGGCTCTATTGGTGGAGGAATTTTGTCCAAGTAATGAAATAGGGAGGTTGAAGAATGAATTTTGGAATCACAAGATGGTAGGAGCCAACCATGCAGCTTACACGGATTGGTTCCATGAACTGGCCAAGCTGGTTCTACATCTGGTGACACCTGAGTCGGCACGCATCAAGAGGTGTGTAGTAGGATTGGGGCCTGAGATTAGGGGAATTCTCAAGGTGACTCAGCCAACAACTATCCAGGATGCAATACTGAGAGTCGGCATACTTACTAACGAAGCGATTAGCTGTGGTACCTTGTCAAAGAGTAATGAGAATAGGAAGGCAGTGGAAGAGACTGGTAAATCTGGAGGGTCGTGGAGGGATAAAAAGAAGGCGAAAATAGGAGCGGGTTTTGTGGCAACAGCTCCTCCTAAAAATGAATTTGTGAACCAATACCCCAAGTGTACTAAGTGCTATACTTATCATCAGGAGGATGGAGTTTGTAGTCTGTGTTTTAACTGTCAGAGACCTGACCATTTTTCTAAAGATTGTCGGGCACCATTTAAGCGAGCAATTCATGTTAATGCTGTTAGAATGGAGTTTGAACTGGGGACATGTTATGAGTGTGGAAGCCGCGAGCATTTTCGAAATACTTGTCCTAAGTTGAACCGAGCACCTGGTCAAGTGGGAAACCGTTTAACTATTGAAGGCAATCGAAACACAAGAAACAATGGGAAGTGAGCTACAAGAAGGGCCTTCAATGTGAATGTGAATGCGGTGGAAGCTTTACAGGATCCTAAATTTGTGTTGAGTACTTTTTCTTTGAACGATCATTTTGCTATTGTACTTTTTAATTCTAGACTTGATTTTAGTTTCATTTCTACTGAATTTGCGTCTTTAGTAAATGTGAAACCTAGTATTGTAAATCCTAGTTATGTGATATAAGTAGCAGATGGTAAGAAAGTAGAAGTGGATAGTGTAACACCCCCATTTTTACAATATAGCAGCGGAAGCTAATCTGGGGTATTACTTCATGGATACAACAATCATAATCATAGAAAATGACCCAAAAGAGACGTTTATTTTTACAAAGGCAGGTCCCAAAATCTAAAACATTATGTTTGAATGATAACAGTTTAGCCATCTTCGAGCCCATGCCACTCCGTGCCGCAACTTGCTCAATTACCTGAGATAAACATGCTAAAAAGTCAACACAATGGTTGAGTGAAATTCATAGGTTTGATAAACAGTTTGAATACAAGTCATAGTATAATAATTGTACAAACACAATTATTATGAAAATGGTATGGTTATGTTCTTGGGTCATGTTATTATATACCCGAATCATAGTTACAATGTATTATCCCGTTGTTGCCTTGTTTGGTCTGTTTGGTCTTGTCTGGTATCAACACATTATTATCCAAAGTCAATTTAACGACTCGAAGAGCTCATATATCAACATATTAACCTCCAAAGTCAATTTAATGACTCGAAGAGCTCATATATCAACATATTAACATCCAAAGTCAATTTAACGACTCGAAGTCAAATTTAACGACTTGTAGGATTTATGAAACTAACACATTAATATCCATAGTCAATTTAACGACTCGAAGTCAAATTTAATGACTTGTAGGATCTATGATACTAACAGATTAATATCCATAGTCAATTTAACGACTTGAAGTCAAATTTAATGACTTGTACGATTTATAAATTAGACATTGATTGTAATGATACATCAGATTAACATATAGTCTGGTAAAACATTTGTATTCGTTATTTATAGCATGTATCCCCCTTACGGGTTTATGAAAGCATTAAAGAGATTAAAAGTGAGGCTATGAACTACTAAGTCATTGAAAAACAATCACATTGTTATAAATGAGTATGTAAAAGAGTTTGTAACAAGCATGTATCCCCCTCGCGGGTTTATGAAATTATGTAAATAAGTAAAGGCGAGGTTATGAACTTCACCTGATAGGTAGATGTAATATATATTCCAAAATGAAAGCTGACGACCTTATCACAATCTTAACGGGGATAGTTGATATAGCAAAATGATAGTAAACAACCATGTCACACAACCTGAGTAGAATATGTCAAGTCTTAGGAAGATTGTACTTTAGAACTTTGGTTTAAGAGTTATGAGTTTGATTGAAGAGTTTGGAATTATTGTATCACCGTTCGGGCCATCATAATTCAGAAGTCATTCAGTAAACGTTTGAGGAGCTAGGGCACTTTAAATCATAAACCCAACAACTCAGTCAGAACGTAATACCAAGATGAAACCTCTTAATATGAAGCTCCCTAGTATTGTGGTACAATATAGCTTCCGGATGATCGGTTTTAAGTGTTTTAATCAATATCTGGAAATGTTAAGCACGAGGAGCGTTAATTAAAGTTATGTTTTGAGAGGTTTTGAACACGTTTTTATACTTTTTCAAAATGTTACATTTTAGACCCTGGGGTTTGGAAAATTGCAAGTAGACCCCTGAGGTTTGCACTATTTACGACTTTGGTCCTTCAACTTTTATTGATATACAAAATAAACCTTGGACTTTGAAAAGTGACATAAATGATCCCTGGAGTTATAACTTTGATAAAATTACACTTTTAGCCCTTTTAGTTATAAGTTTCCGAAAGTTACGATATATACCCCTTGCATGGATTATAATTACAAAACATGTTCAAATTGCCATGCAAGCTTAGTTTAACATTTCAATAGACATTTATAAGTTATAATAAACTAAAATATGAAGTTTTAACGCAACACAAGTTTAAAATAACGATTCGTTAAGCTAGGAAGCAAAACGGGTCATATTAGGGTTTCAAAACGTAAACGTGTGGGTTTTAAGTTCAAATTCCTTCATTAATCAATAAAGTGGTTATTTTAACATTAGTTAAGCATGCTAGGATAGATTATAACAATATTTAACCATTATAACATTTAGTTTTAAGAAAAACGCGAAATTAGGGTTTCGGGTGTACGGTTTTGGATCAAAAAGGCATAACACTTAGGTTTTTGAGTTCAAAGCTTTATATTATGATTTTAGCAAGATCATATGAAAATTATGACGTTATGAAAGCAGAACATAAGCTTAGAGAACCTGGTTTGAGCTTATAGCTTGGAAACGGGTCAGAATCGGGACTTTCGGCTTCGTACGCCTAGAATAACGACTCCCGGGCTTCATTTCTTGGTTTATTTTGCTTCCTTTCTGTACTTGAGACTTCTTAAGATCACTTAGGATCTATTCGAGCAAAGTATTGCTTCTATGAAGGGTTATAGAGGAGGAAGTGGGGGATGAAGAAAAATGAATGATTTAGGTTCCTATTTATAGTAGTTTGAAGGCAAAGGAGTTAAGGAACACTTAGGATATGTTCATGGATGTGTAGAGGGTCTAGTAGGTGATGTGTTGAAGCTATGGTGTGAGTATGAGGGTCTAGGATAGTAGATTGAAGTGGTGGAAGTGTTTTTGGGATGTTTGGGTGTCACGACTAGAAGATGGACAACAAGGCCATCATGTGAGTGATGAATATGCAATTTCTTGGCCACGTGTTGACAGTCAAGACATTCACGTTGATTCCGCCAAGATTGAGTCAATCAAGGATTAGGCAATGTCTACGACTCCAACGAAGATACGAATTTTTTTAGGTCTTTCCAGTTATTACTGACGATTTATCAATGGTTTCTCTAGGATATAGAAACCTCTAACCAAATTGACTCAGAAATGCATGAAGTTTATTTGGGGAGAAAAAGAAGAGGAAGCCTTCTAACTATGATGTAGAAACTTTGTCGTGCACCGATTTTAGCATTTCCTAACAAAACAGAAAACTTCGTGACTTATAACGCCTCGCATAATGGATTTGGTACCACAATGATGCAGAAGGAGAAGGTGATAGCTTACGCCTCTCGACAACTGAAAGTTCATGAGAAGAACTACATGACACACGACCTAAAATTAGGAACACTACCTGTATGGCATGAAGTGCACCACGTTTACAAACCATAAGAGATTACAACACATTCTAGATCAAAAGGAATTGAACATGAGACCACGTAGATTGTTAAGATTTCTTAGTGATCCGATTGTAAGATTCGATATCACCCTGGAAAAGCAAGCGTTACGACAGACGCTCTAAGCAGAAATGAACGAGCTAAGCCTCTCAGGGTGAGAGCCTTAGTGATGATTAATTCAAACCTACCGCCACAGATTCATGAGGCACGAGTAGAAGCTCTCAAGAAAGAGAACGTTAAAGATGAGAACCTTCATGGCATGGACAAAGAGTTAGAAAATAGTCTTGATGGAACTCTTTGCATTAGGAGGAGGAGTTGGTTACCACACATTAGAGACTTAGGAGAATTGATCCAGCATGAGTCACACAAACCTAACTATTTCATCCACCCTGGAATCAGATAAGATATATTATAATTTTAAGCAGTTTCACCAATGGCTCGATATGGAAGCATGCATCGCCACCTGGGTCAGCAAATGCTTGATATGTTTAAAGATGAGGGACGATTATCAAAAGCCATCTGGTTTACTGGTACAATCAGAAATACCCCATTAGAAATTAGAGAATGTAGCCATATATCTTATCATAAGACTACTAAAGGAAACAAGTAGTACGACACTATTTGGGTAATTATGATCATCAAAAAGAATTATGCCGACGTGAGACGCAAATCCTTAGAATTTTAAAATTGAGATAAGGCCATGTTGAAGGTATCACCTTGGAAAAATAAGTGATACGTTTTAGCAAACGGGGAAAGCTGAACCTTAGATATATTGAACCTTTTAAGAATCTAGCTAAAGCAGGAACCATTGCTTTTAGACTCAAACTTTCACAACAAGTAAGCAAGGTTCATAGTATGATGCATGTACTAAACCTAAAGGAGTGTTGGTCTAACGAAACACTCGCCTTTCCGCTGAATGAGATTTAAGTTAACTACAAGCTCAATTTCATCAAGGAACCGGTTGAGATTGTTGACCAAAAGCCAAACGATTGAGGCAAGGGCGTATTCCTAACGTCAAGGTTCATTAGGACTCAAGAAGGGGTCCCGAGTTCACTTGAGATCGTGAAGATCAATTCCTAAAGAAATACCCTCCCTTGTTTTCAAAATCTATAGCGACACTCAATATCACATATTAAGCTTTGAGGACAAAGCTCTCTTAACGGGGAAAGGATGTCACAACCTGTAAATTTCCGATCAATATTTTAGCCGTTTCTGTTTAATAATTTGAATTTCTAATGTTTCGTTTAATTTTTAAGGGTAACCGAGAAGTTGTTCCGTTATTTACTGAGAATCATTGCGGGAAGCGATCCGTGTACCCAATCATCGTAGTCATTCGTCAGTAGACGCATTTTACATTTTTAGTTGATATTTAAAATTTCAGAAAAATTTCATGAAGTCGTTATTCATTTTTGTTATTTGCGTGTTCCGGATACAACAAGTAACATAAGTATATACATGGAACCCTTGAAATTAAATCAAAAATAGCACTACTTTCCTAGAATTGTGGAGACCAAAATGGTCCCCTCCCCCTTGGCATGCATGCGTCCAAAAACCCCAAGCAAACACTGTTAAGATGCCTTTCTTGCATTTTAAATTCTCTAAACAAGTCTCTATCAAAGGAGCTAGTACATGTCCTCTCCTACAATCTCATTAAAAGATTAAATTGGTCCCCTTTTTGCTTCTTTGTCTTCATGCCGAACACACACACACATGCACACTTATTGTGTGATTTTGAATCTTAGCCTACAAGTTAAGATTACCTTATAACTTTCATTCCTTATTAAAAATCCTCTCACTAGAAAAACACACACACTTTTCCTTTCTTTCCCTCTTTGGTCGACGCCTACAAACACACATACATTCATCATATTTTCTCATTTTTGATCTAAAACCTTTGAAGACCTTGAAGTTTTATTGATCGTATAGATATCCGAGTAGTTTAAAACACAACGTTTAGGTTGTTTTAGTCTTAATCATCCTTCTAAATCCTTCATATTATTGTAAGTTATCAAATCCTCATAAATCTTGTACTTTTATGTTCATCTTTATACATATATACTAGTTGTACAAGCGGATTATCAAAGTTTACATTTTTAAACTACGTAAACCTTAAAAGGTTGCATATTGGTTCGAAAATAAGTAAAGTAAATATAAGAAAACCATAGTTTTGTGATTGTGGTTATTTTCGTATAATGAAAATGATAACTTATGGCTTATTTTGTTAGGCTTAATTAAATAATCTTTTGGGAAAGCTTATTTGGTCTTATTTGAGCTTATTGGGCTTATGTTTGGTTCGACCCAATAAGGGAAACCACAAGGAAATGTTGTTCGAGCTTATTTGACTTGACTTATAATTTATTCGGCTTATTACTTGCTTATTTTGAAAGGACAAAACATTTAGCTTATTTGGCTTGATAAATAAGCCCAAATAAGGCTTCATGAGCTTATAAGCCACGTCACACACAAGAAGCCACGAACCACGAGCTTAATCAATAAGCTTTGAGTTCGGCTTATATTGTTTTGGCTTATCAAGAGCTTATGGTAGCTTATTGGTGGGCCAAGAACTTATTTAATACCTTTTTGCTTATCGGATTAGTTATAAAGAGTTTTGATACAATATTGATCGAATTTGTGAAAAGTAAAGTTAAAGTAATTTTTATTAAAGTCTACGACTTTGAAAAACGTGTAAACACGAACGGGTCATGCCGAAATTTTCCTAAAAATTATATACGTAGAATAAATTGTGAAAATATATTTTATAAAACTTTTTCGAAAAACATATTATTTATAAATAATAAATAATATACATACTTAACTTATATAAATAAATTAAAATGCTTATTTACGTTTTCTACCTATGTATTTAGTTTAAGAACCGACAGTTAAGCGTGCTCGTGTGCGGGAAGCACTAGCATGGGTGACCTGCCGGGAAATGGATAAATTAAAGATATAAAAACATCATTTTCGAAAGGTTTTAAATCAATAATTGGGATTTTTGGGTAGAATGCCGAACAATATATAAATATATATATTTTACTTGAACGTTAATAAATAACATTATACAGAGTATATATTTTATATAAATATATATACCTTCAACAATAAAAACCGATCACTAACGTTTTATTTATAAAGACATTTACAAAAGTATTTTTAAATAAATGTTTATACAATATCCGTATTTTTCTATCCTTCCGATTCTAAGCCGAAACCTGTATTCTCTTAGGTCGCATCCGTGTAACGTCGTTCGTTTCCGTGTGATCATATCCCTAGACGTTTACTCTTTCATTTCACCAACTCGAGGTGAGTTCATAGCCCCACATTTTACTCGTTTTGAATATATGTTTTATAATCTGGGGTGAGAAACATTCCTTGTTTTTAAAACTGGACACAAGTACTATACGTGAGATTTCCCTGTTTACGTGTTACCTAAGTAGCTTATAGACCACTATTACCCGAATTATCATGAACCGTTAATTACCTTTAACCGACTGGCTGGTTAAGTAAGCGCGAATGAATAAATAGATCTATTGGGACTAATTATCCCTATCCGGGTAAGAAGCACTTACTAGTTCGAGTTTGCCAAGAACTAACGGATATATGTCATGTCGAAACTGGTTAGGTGGTCTTTGGTCGGACACCTGTAAGGGCAAGCAATTATTTGGCATGTTATATGCTACTTTCCACTATTAGCTTCGGTGTCATGAGCTTAGCGCAACGTAAATACCTTTTTATGTGAAGTTGTATCTGTTATAACTGTCGCATACGTTTTGATAAACTTGTGGTCCACACTAATTACGTTTGAATTAAACCTATGAATTCACCAACTTTATGTTGACGTTTTAAGCATGTTTTTCAGGTGCTTAGCTTTGGACTTCTCTGATGTGCTATGTGGAGTCTACGTGCAATATGATATCATCTTTCAAGACTTTATTATCATTCATACTCGTTGTCTTTTGAAAACTTAATTATGCTTCCGCAACGTTTTAAATTTCATTTCAAATCTTGTAAGACTTATCCATTTTTAATAAATACAACGAGTTATGATTTTCAAAACGTCCATTAGTGGTCGTTCTTTGTACTTTGTGTGATGTATATTATGACGTCACGCCCCCGGACACGTATTCCGTCCAGGCCCCGTTTGGGGGTGTGACATATTGGTATTATCATAATATCATGTAATTTTCCAAAGAGTTAAAAGATACATCTTCCTGATGAAGCTGGGAAAAATCTGATGAGACCTAAGTATAGTTAAGAATATTTATATAGAAAAAAAGCATCCCAATAATCGGAAGTAGAGCGTTTGGGAGAAGACACATTCCAGTTTAACAACCCTCGTAAATACATAAGTAATCTATGAATAGTATAATAGATATGTAAATTTACATACTGTTCCGGATGTAGTGGCACGGAGAGAATTTGATGCTGAAAAAGAAATGATGGTTATGTTAAGGTTTTTGACCTTGATTCTCTTAAACCATGGCGCTGATACCAATCATGTAACATCCCCACATTTTTACAATATAGCATGCGGAAGCAAATCATGGGAGAATTACTTCATGGAAACCAACAATCAATAATCATAGAATATGACCCTAAAGAGACATTTATTTCAAAAGATACGTTATCATTCCATTCAAATTAAGTTTTTACAAAAGGCATGTCCCAAAATCTAAACATAATGTTTGATATACAGTCAAATCCACTTCTAGCCCATGCCACACCGTGCTGCAACATGCTCAATTACCCGAGATAAACCAGCTAAAAAGTCAACACAATGTTTGAGTGAAATTCATAGGATTTGATAAAAGGTTTGAACACAGTCATATGTATAATAATTGTACAAACACAATTATTATGAAAAGGTATGATATGTTCTTGGGTCATGTTATTATATACCCGAATCATAGTTACAATGTATTATCCCGTGGTTGCCTTGTTTGGTCTGTTTGGTCTTGTCTGGTATCAACACATTATTATCCAAAGTCAATTTAACGACTCGAAGAGCTCATATATCAACATATTAACATCCAAAGTCAATTTAACGACTCGAAGTCAAATTTAACGACTTGAAGGATTTATTAATATCCAAAGTCAATTTAACGACTCGAAGTCAAATTTAATGACTTGTAGGATCTATGATACTAACAGATTAATATCCAAAGTCAATTTAACGACTTGAAGTCAAATTTAACGACTTGTAGGATTTATAACTTAGACATTGATTGTAATGATACATCAGATTAGCATATAGCTGGTTATAAACACATGTACCGTTACTTTATAGGCATGTATCCTCCTCACGTTTTATGGAAATAATTAAAGCGAATTAAAAATGAGGCTATGAAACTCCAAGTCAATGAAAAGGTAAAATACATTGTTATAAGAAAAAAGAGTATGTAAAAGAGTTTGTAACGAGCATGTATCCCCCTCGCGGGTTTATAAAACATGTAAAATAAGTAAAGGCGAGGTTATGAATCTCACCTGATAGGTAGATGTAGTAATTATTCTGAAATGAAAGCTGACGACTTTATCACAATCTTAACAGGGAAGGTTTGAAAAGAAAAATGATAAAAGACAGTCCACTTCACACTACTGAGTAGAATAAGTCAATCTTAGGAAGATTGTACTTTAGAACTTTGGTTTTAAGAGTTTATGATTTTGATTGAAGAATTTGGATTATTTTTATCAACCGTTCGGCCATCATAATTCAGAAGTCATTCAGTAAACGTTTGAGGAGCTAGGGCACTTTAAATCGTAAACCCAACAACTCATTCAGAACGTAATACCACGGATGAACACTCCTTACATAAGCTCCCAAGTATTTGTGAATTATGATAGGTAATCGTTTTAAGCGTTTAATTAATATCTGGAATAGTTAACACGAGAAAGCGTGATTAAAGTTATGTCTGTAAGTTTAAACATGATTGTTATACTTTTTCATAAATTGTACATTTTAGAACCCTAGGTTTGGAAAATTGCACAGTAGACCCCTAGGGTATGCATTTTACGACTTTGGTCCTTCAACTTTGAAGATATACCCAGTAAACCTTGACTTTGAAAAGTGACATAATAGATCCTTGGAGTTATAACTTTGATAAAATGACACTTTTAAGTCCTTTTTAGTTATAAGATTCCAAAAGTTACGATAATATACCCTTGCATGGATTATAATTACAAAACATGTCCAAATTGCCATGCAAGCTTAGTTTAACATTTAATAGACATTTATAAGTTATAATAAACTAAAATATGAAGTTTTAATGCAACACAAGTTTAAAATAATGATTCGTTAAGTTAGGAAGCAAAACAGGTTAAATTAGGGTTTCAAAACATAAACGCGCGGGTTTTAAGTTCAAATTCCTTCATTAATCAATTTAGTGGTTATTTTAACATTAGTTAAGCATGCTAGGATAGTTTATAATAATATTTAATCATTATAACATTTAGTTTTAAGAAAAACGCAAAATTACTGAGGTTCGGTGTAACGGTTTTTGGATCAAATGGAAATGAACATGAATTGGGTTAAGAACTTTAACAGATATATTTATGATCATATAATATTATATAGGGTGTATATCAGAAGTAGAACATCAAAACCTGGAATTTTGAGCTTCAATGATCAAAAAATGGTGGAAACATCGTTTCGGTAAGTATTTCCACTCGTACGCCTTGTATCTTTACTCCAGGGCTTCAATTCTTTAGGGCTTTGCTTCTTGAACTTCTTTAATGATCCTAGGATCATAAGGGAGCAAATTATTGCTGCCTATAAGGGTTATAGATGAGGAAGTGGGGGATGAAGAAAAATGAAGCATGTATGGTCCTATTTATACTAGTTTGAGATCAAGGAGGTTAAGTAAGCCTTAGGATCTGATATGGGACATGTGTACAAGATGGATAGAGATGTGGAGAAGCTAGTGTATGAGTTGTAGAAGCTAGGAAGTAGCTTTGTGGTGTTGGATGGTCCTTGTGATGCCGCGGCTTAATAAAGAAGAAAAGAGGTGATGTGGCTCATTTTTATACCAAGAAATGGATTAGATATTTAGGGGAGGTGCTTGTAAGCTGCTTAGGGATGAAGTAGCATGGTCATCAAGGTGCTTGTTTGCAATATAGAACTTTAGAATGGGTTAAAATGAAAGAAACTTGGTTTCGGGTTCATTAGGGCTTAATTAGGGTTTTCAAGCTTGGATTTCGTATACATTTGATTAGGAATGATAGGTTACTGATCCTAAGACATATATTAAGGTTTATAATTAAAATTTGATAGGTGGTTTGGGTTAAAACGGGTAGAAAATGAGTAAACGGGTCAAAATCACAATTAGGGCACAATTAGGGTTTTCTGGATTCGTTTCTTGTATAATTGAAGTAGAATGATGAAATGATAATGGATTATGATTGAGAATGTTGTAATTTTATGTTATCAAACTTATTTAAGTATTGTGTTTTAGGATTTAACAATGGATAAAAACGAAGAAACGTCATGGTTAAAGAAACTTAGCTCGTTTTAGGTTTAGGGTTTTTGAATTAGGGTTTTAAGAGTATAATGTGTATGCAAGTTTATTGAATAGAATCATTTAGGATTACACATGTAATTTTGAGTGTAGTTATCACTACATAAGTGAATGGTTGAAGAAATTAGAATGAAAACGGAGGTAAAACAGCTATTTTAGAGATCATGCTTAATGACTTGTACATTGAGCTTTTAAGGACTTGTACTTTGACTTGGAGAGATTTTATATTTCAAATGAGATATTATATTGCTTGTACATATGCTTTAGTAGCTTGTGCATTCATTTTAGGGGTTAACCCTTCCATGAAATTAGGGTTTAGAGCATACTATAAACGGTTTTAAAGCCCGTTTTGTATATACTTGCTCAATGATACATTATAAGAAAAAGTAGTTGTCTAAGGATATTATGATATTGACTTGACATATTATGATGATTTCTTGACATATATGAAGATAGGATTGTCATAGATAGGTTGCGTGAGCTTGTCTACTTTAGTTATGTAAGTTACATGACATACTGAGATATTGACAATGCAAGTAATGTAATAAAGCGAAAAATTTCCCTGTATAATTGTGATAATAGTAAAATAGGTTTTGCATTTGATGAAAATTCTTAGGTTGTTATAGATAGGATTATCCATGACTGTAAACTAGAACTAGGAAATTCCTTGTTTAGCATAAATTTGATACCGTTAGGTCATGGAAGTTTCGATGTGATTGTGGGAATGGTCTGGTTGTCCCAGAATAAGGCTGTGATAGTTTCTTATGAAAAGGTGGTTGAAATACTGTTGGAAGGTATTGGGATACTTAGGGTTCAAGGGGAACATACTTTAAGAGCCGCTAAAGCCTTAATGAATGCTAAGGTAGATGAACCAAAATTGAGTGATATATCTGTAGTACGGGATTTTGTTGATGTATTCCCGAAAGACTTGTTGGGGTTACCACCACAACGACAAGTTGAGTTTTGCATAAATTTAGTTCCTGGAGCGACGCCAGTTGCGAAGTCTCTATATCGTCTAGCGCCCCCGGAAATGCAAGAATTGTTTGGCAGCTTCAAGAGTTGCAAGACAAGGGTTTCATACGACCGAGTCATTCTCCGTGGGGAGCACCAGTGTTGTTTGTTAAGAAGAAGGATGGCTCTTTTCGTATGTGTATCGATTATAGAGAATTGCACAAGTTAACTGTTAAGAATCGATATCCTCTCCCTAGAATGGATGACTTATTTGATTAACTACAAGGTTCATGTTATTTATCCAAGATAGATCTTCGATCGAGTTATCACCAACTACGATTACATGAGGACGATATTCCAAAAACATCGTTTCAAACAAGGTATGGACATTTTGAGTTTACCGTTATGCCCTTCGGATTAACCAATGCACCGACGGTCTTTATGTATTTGATGAACTGAGTCTGTAAAGCATATTTAGATAAGTTTGTTATTGTATTCATCGATGACATCTTGATCTACTCAAAGACTAAGGAAGATCATGAAGTGCATTTGAGGTTAGTTTTAGAATTATTGAGGAAGGAGAAGTTGTATGCTAAATTCTCCAAGTGTGAGTTCTGGTTACAAGAAGTGCATTTCCTTGGTCACGTGGTTAATCAGAGTGGTATTCACATGGACCCAGGTAAGATAGAGGCAGTAAAGAATTGGAAAGCTCCTACGACATCGTCTGAGATTCGATCGTTTTTGGGGTTGGCAGGTTACTACCGTCGTTTCATCGCAAATTTCTCTAAGATTGCTAAACCTCTTACCTCGTTGACTCAGAAGAACCAAAAGTATGTGTGGGGTGTGGAACAAGAAGAGGCTTTCCAGACTTTGAAAAATAATTTGTGTGATGCGCCGATATTGTCACTTCCTGATGGAGTTGAAGATTTTGTAGTTTACTGTGATGCTTCGAATCAGGGATTAGGTTGTGTGCTTATGCAAAGAAATAAGGTAATTGCTTATGCGTCAAGGCAGTTAAAAATCCACGAGAAGAATTATACAACACACGATCTAGAGTTGGGAGCGGTGGTGTTTACTCTAAAAACCTGAAGACATTATTTGTATGGTACGAAAAGTGTCATTTACACGGATCATAAAAGTCTCCAACACATATTTGATCAGAAGGAGTTGAATATGCGTCAAAGGAGGTGGATCGAATTATTTAGTGATTATGAATGTGAAATTCGCTATCATCCGGGTAAAGCGAATGTGGTGGCTGATGCATTGAGTAGGAAGGAACGGGTGAAACCTAAACATGTACGGGCAATGGCTATGACTATTTAATTTGGAGTAAAAGGAATGATACTGGCAGCTCAGGGTGAGGCATTCAATCAGGAGAACATACTTGCTGAAAGGTTACATGGTTTAGATTAGCAGATGGAAAGGAAAGAAGACGGAAATGTGTACTTTATGGATCGAATATGGGTTCCGTTAGTAGGAGGTGTGAGAACAGTAATTATGGATGAGGCTCATAAGTCCAGGTATTATGTACATCCTGGAGCGGATAAGATGTACTATGACCTTCGAGATATGTACTGGTGGTCGGGAATGAAGAGGGATATTGCTACCTATGTTAGCGAATGTTTAACTTGTGCAAAGGTGAAGGATGAGCATCAAAGGCCTTCGGGCTTATTATAACCACCAAAGATACCTGAATGGAAGTGGGAAAGCATCACCATAGACTTCATCATAAAGTTACCTAGAACAAGGAATGGGCACGATGCGATATGGGTTGTAGTTGATAGATTGACCAAATCAGCACATTTTCTGGCAATACGTGAAGATTATAGTATGGAGAAATTGGCGAGGTTGTACACCGAAGAAATTGTCGTGCATCATGGAGTGCATGTGTCGATTATTTTGGATCGTGATGCACGGTTTACATCACGTCTCTGGCAAACCTTTCAGAAAGCCTTAGGAACGCGATTGGATATGAGCACGGCTTATCACCCTCAGACAGATGGACAGAGTGAGCGTACAATTCAGACGTTGGAGGATACGTTAAGGGCGTGTGTGATAGACTTTGGTGGCAGTTGGGATGTCCACCTACCATTATCTGAATTCTATTATAACAACAGTTATCACACTAGCATTCGGTGTGCTCCGTTCAAAGCACTATATGGAAGAAAATGTAGGTCACCCGTGTTATGGGCTGAAATTAGGGAAGGTAGTTTGATTGGACCCGAATTGTTGCAGGAAACGACTGATAAAGTAGTGGTTATAAAAGAGTAGCTTAAAGCGGCGAGAGATCGTCAAAAGAGCTATGCTGACAACAGGCGCAAACTGTTGGAATTTAAGGTTAGAGATCGTGTGATGCTAAAGGTGTCGCCTTAGAAGGGCGTGGTTCGTTTTGGGAAGAAGGGTAAGTTATCCCCGAGGTATGTAGGGCCATTTGAGATTCTTGAAAGGATCGGTCCTGTAGCATTGGTATGTGCTTAATTACACATACCTTTTACCTATTAAAATGAGCTAAATGACCAAAAACAGACATAAAATGCCGAATATATGCTTGTTTTGCTTTATATACTGTGCATATCACACCCCGCCAAGGCGGAAGCACGAGGTGCAACTTCATGGATATCGTTACAACACAATGGCGTCTACTATAGAGATACTAAAAGGAGAAGAAAATAACTACAGGGGACACTATGTGTCATAACAATACCCAACACATGATAAAGGAGTCTTGCATTATTAAGTAATGTCATACACTCAAAAGCATAAACCAACATAAAAGTAAATCAATCCCAAACTTAAATTATCCAGCAGAACATAAGTCTAAATCGAAAGAACAAATAAGAAGAACTCCACAAGCCAATCCTAAGGTCTCTCTATCCACTTCTCCTAGCATCATTAGTCTCAAACTGAATACCTGAAAATGATGCTCAAAAACGTCAACATAAAGTTGGTGAGAGTCATAGGTTTAAGACACGATATAAATCCAATTAAATCATTACTGTGATAAATAAAAACACTGCATGACAATAAATGGACTACCATATAAGCTATCATACAAACCAAATCAAATCCAATCCAAAACAATACCATTCACACGATTATGAGACGTCTCTATCGCAGAACTACTCCAATTGATCACTAAGCCATGGAGCATACCACAAAACCCACTCCAATTGATCACTAAGCCATGGAGCATACCACAAAACCCACTCCAATTGATCACTAAGCCATGGAGCAGTGTTGAGGGTGGTATTACCGAGAGATAGAGTTAAATAGTGGTGGAGTAATAGGATCTGGTGATGAAATAGGTAATTCCTTAGCATAAAATGCTTGTACGTTCTTCAAATAAGGATTATTGTAGAAAGGTGAGAATACTGGTTGGATCATATTATCTTTAGAGTCTTCCAAAGAGTTAAAAGAACTGCTTTCCGATAAAGCTGGGAAATAATCCGATGAGACCGAAGTATAGTTAAGAATATTCATAGAGGAAAAAGCATCCTCAATATCAGAAGTAGAGCGATTGGGGGAAGACATCGTTCTGTTAACAACCTAGTTTGTAAATAACATAAGTTATTTATATAATAGTATAATAGATATGTATTTTTACATACTGATCTGGAAGTAGTGGCATGGAGGACTTTGATGGTGAAAAAGAAATGTGGTTATAGGTTAAGTTTTTGACTTGTTCTCTATTAAAAACCATGGCGCTGATATCCAATCTATAACACCCCATTTATACAATATAAGCAGGGATGATAATCTGGGGTATTTCTTCATGGAAACAACAATCATAAATCATAGAAATTGACCCAAAGCGACATTATTCAAAAGATATGTTATCATTCATTTCAAATCAGAGTTTTACAAAGGCATGTCCTAAAATCTAGTTACATACAATGAGAAGGATAACAAGTTTAGCCATCTTCGAGTCCATGCCACTTCGTGTCGTATATTGCTCAATAACCTGAGATAAACATGCTAAAAAGTCAACACAAAGGTTGAGTGAAATCCATAGGTTTAAGTAATATAATTTGAATGCAAATGCAATATTCGGGTTACGTTGATATACACCCGGTATTGAAAAACATATTTTATTATTGCCATTAGCTCATGAATCCGAAGCCTTAGGGTATGGTGATACGTTATTGCCCCTGCGGGTACCTTTGCCAAAATACCCGCGTGATTTCTAATGATGTGCAATTGGCTACACGTAACTGGGTACACCAATCGGGGAGTCCAGCCCAAATAGATCTATTCACATCATTTGCGCTTACTACGGAGAGTAATTAACGGTTCATGATTATGGGGACTTAAAGGCAAAGCAGTTACTTAGGCAATAGTAAATTGAAATAGCATATAGAAATAATTGCATTCATGTTTATAGCATGTATCCCCCTCGCGGGTTTATAAAAAGATTGAAATGCGAGGCTATGAACTCACCTGAACAGTTATAGGGAAATTGATAGCAAATGTATGAAATGATAGTAACGGCTTCATCACAGGCAACCTGGGAATATATGTTAAGTCTTAGTTTGATTGAATATATACAAGTTTTTGGATATCGATGTTAATTTTGATATAAAGATTATCATAACACCGTTCGGGCCATCATAATTCAGAAGTCATTCAGTAAACGTTTGAGGAGCTAGGGTACTTTAAATCGTAAACCCAACAACTCAGTCAAAACGTAATACCAAGATGAAACTCCTTAATATGAAGCTCCCTAGTATTGTGGTATGATATACATCTGGGACATGATTTTTGAAGACATTGATAGATGGAATATTAATAGTTATAACATAGCGGTTTTAAGACAATTTTTACTCAATATCTTGAAAATGTAAGCACGTCAAGAGTTAATTAAAGTTATGTCTGGTAATGTTTTAAATGTGTTTTTATACTTTTTCAAAATGTTATATTTTAGACCCTGGGGTTCTGGAAAATTGCAAATAGACCCCTGAGGTTTGCACTTTTACGACTTTGGTCCTTCAACTTTAAAAGATATACCAAGTAAACCTTGTACTTTGAAAAGTGTCATAGTATTACCCCTATAGTTATAACTTTGATAAATGAATCATTCAGCCCCTTCCTAGTTATAGTTTTAGGAAAGTTTACGATATAGACCCCTTGCATGGATTATTAATTACAAAACATGTCAAATTTGCCCATGCAAAGCTTAGTTTAACATGTTAAAAGATATTTTAAGTTATAATAAACTAAAATATGATCGCTGCAATCACTGGATATGGAGATTATGTTCAAGTCAATCTCACTATATTTCATGTATATTATGTTGAAGGCCTTGGTCACAATCTATTTTCGGTTGGACAATTTTGTGATAGAGATTTAGAAGTAGCCTTTCGTTCAAACACGTGCTATGTTTAAAATTTGAAGGGTGCTGATTTGCTTACCGGTTCTCATGATTCAAATCTTTACACAACCTCTATTTCTGAGATGGTGGCTTCTTCTCCAGTGTGCTTAATGTTTAGAGCCACATTAACAAAATCTTGGTTATGGCACCGCAGGCTTTCTCATTTGAATTTTGGTACCATTAACCAACCCACGTCAAAAGACCTAGTTGATGGGCTTTCGACATTTAAGTATAACAAAGATCACCTATGTTCAGCCTGTGAACAAGGCAAAAGCAAGAAAGCTCCACTTCTACCAAAATTAGTTCCAAGCACAAAATCCAAACTCGAACTACTTCATATGGATTTGTGTAGGCCAATGAGAGTCGTAAGTATCAATGGCAAGAAATATATTTTAGTCATCGTTGATGATTATTCTCGGTACACCTGGGTATATTTTCTTCGCACAAAAGATGAGGCTCCAGATATGATCTTCGATTTCATTAATCAAGTTTAAAGGAATCTAAAGGCTTAAATTTTGACGATTCAATCTGATAATGGAACTGAATTAAAAAATGAGAAATTACGGGCATTTTATGCAAAGTTAGGTATTGTTCATAAAACTTTAATTTCTTATACACCTCAACAAAATGGTGTTGTTGGATGATGAAATCAAACACTAGTCGAGGCTACTCGAACAATGCTTATCTTTTCTAAAACTCCAGAATTTCTTTGGGCCAAAGCTATTGCTACTGCTTGTTTTACTCAAAATCGCTCTATTGTACACATATGATACAATAAGACTCCTTATGAACTATTTCGAGGAAGAAAACCTAATATTTAATACTCTCATGTGTTTGGATCCCTTTGTTATCCAACAAATGATCATGATGATCTTGGGAAAATGAAACCGAAGGCTGACATTAGCATCTTTATTGGTTATTCTGAGTCATCACGAGGATTTCGTATCTATAACCGTCAAACCAAAAAGATAATGGAAACAATCCATGTCAAATTTGATGAACTCACACCAATGGCTTTTGAATGCAACAATTCAGAACCAGGAATAAACTGCATGAATTTTCAAGATTCATCGGAAGATTCATAATTAGTGCCTTCAAAAACAAACTTGGATAATTTGTTTAGTCATTTGTATGAAGAATACTATGTGACGAGTTCACCAAAAGTGTCAGATAATTCTATTTCGAATCCTCTTGATAATGAAAACACTTCTTCATCATCGTCAATTATGGTTGAAGAAGATGAAGCTCCTCAAATAGTATCTTCGTCAGCAGAACAAGTTGCCAATAAACCAAACTCTCCAGTCTTGAATGAAAATGCTGATAAATTACTTCAAGAAGACGTTACAGATTTTGATGGAAATGTGTTCTACAATGCACCTCCAACTCTTATGTTTGAAGAAGCCGAGTCATCTTTAACATATTAGGATCCATCAAATATGCACGAGTTTCATCAAAAACCTCGCTCAAGTGATAAGTGGACTAAGAATCATCCAATTGAACAAGTGATTGGTGATCCCATAAAACCTGTAACTGATGCAGAAGTTTATATGTACGCATTAACAGTGAGTATAATTGAACCAAAAAATATCAAGGAAGCTATGCTTGATCACAGCTGGATTGAATCCATGCAAGATGAGCTTAACCAGTTTAAACGCCTTGATCTTTGGGAACTTGTTGAATGTCCTATTCGCATAAACATAATCGCAGTCAAATGGATTTGGAAAAACAAGACTGGTGCTAAAAACATGGTTATTCAGAACAAGTCTCGTTTAGTTGCCAAAGGATATGGTCAAGAGGAGGGCATCGATTTTGAGGATTCTTTTGCACCAGTTGTAAGACTTGAAGCTGTTAGAATTTTTATGGCATATGCGGCTCACAAGAACTTTCCTATTTACCTAATGGACGTCAAAACGACATTTCTAAACGGTCTACTGAAAGAGGAAGTTTTTGTTCGTCAGCTGGATGGTTTTGTAGATCCAGACTTTCCTAATCATGTATATCATCTTAATAAAGCTCTGTACGGTCTCAAACAAGCACCTAAAGCCTGGTATGACAAGCTTTCCTCATTTCTAATCGAACACCGTTTCATAAAAGGTATTGTCGATCCGACATTGTTTACCAGAAGACACGGGGATGACATTTTATTAGTTCAAATCTATGTCGATGACATAATTTTTGGGTCAACAAAACCAGTATTTTTAACAAGATTTGCAAAACTGATGAAAGATAATTTTGAAATGTCAATGATCGGTGAAATGAAGTTCTTACTCAGACTTCAAGTTCATCAATCACCCCGAGGAGTCTTTATATGTCAATCACAATATACTATGGATCTTCTTAAGAAACATAGGATGGAAAAATGTGATACCATTAGCACACCAATGGCTACTGTCAAACTAGATGCACACTTACAGGGCACCCAAGTTGGTCAAACTAAATACCGTAGTATGATTGGGAGACTTATGTATCTCACTGCTAGTCAACCAGACATTGCCTTTGCGACATTTGTATGTGCGCATTATCAGACACGCCCAACCAAAAAACACCTCAAAGAGGTTAAAAGCCTCTTTTGATATCTACGACAAACCATTAACATGGGTCTATGGCACTCAAATAATTCTAGGTTTGAGCTAATTGCATATTCAGATGCAGACCTTGCAGGGTGTAATGATGATTGCAAAAGCACATCTGGAGGCATTCAATTTTTGGGAGATAAGCTAGTCAGTTGGTCATCGAAAAAGCAATATTGTATAGCAATGTCAACCACGAAAGCTGAGTACGTATCATTATCTGCATGTTGTGCTCAAGTTATTTGGATAAGGACGCAACTACTAGATTATGGATTTCGGTACAACAAGATTCCAATGTGTTGTGATTCACATAGTGCAATTGCCATATCTTGCAATCCGGTACAAAATTCATGTACAAAACACATTAACATCCGTTATCACTTTATCAAGGAGCATGTTGAAAGAGGTACCATTGAACTTTACTTTGTCGGGACAGAATACCAACTTGCTGATCTTTTTATAAAAGCCCTTCCAAAAGAAAGGTTTGAGTATTTAGTTCACAGGATTGGTATGCGATTATGACTCCAACTGAGTTGGAACGTCTGGCAAATTGAAAATTTTCAAAAACAAAATACCAAATTGAAAACTTTCAAAAACAAAAAACAAAATTGAAAATCTCAAAAACAAGAACAATATTTTTGTTCTCTTACTATTTTTCAAAACTGAAAATCAAATTAAAATTTAAAAAATACAAAAACACAAAAATATAACATAACGATACAAACACATATCTTCTTTGTTTTTATCAGTTTCATGATATTGTATTTCTCAAAAAGAGTTGTTTAAATGCAAAATCAATGTATCATGAACTGAGGGGGAGTAAATCATTCATAAAATGATCTTTTGCTGCTAAAATATGTCGCTTGTAATCAAAGTCCATTCACATACAAAGGATTTCTTCAAAAATATCTTTAAAAAATCATCAATTTTGAAAAATTCAGTGTGTAAAATTGCAAGAAGTAACAATCACTTGTATAATTTCTTTAATTAGACATTTATTCGAGGGAGAGTTATGAAATTCTTAATTTTCAAAAATCTTCTTAAGAATGTTCAAAACTGCAATATTAACTATCTTTCGATAAGTTCTTTAATTAGATATCTTATTGAGGGGGAGTTATAAATTTTTCAGTCAAATCATCATCAGAAATAAAATTGTGTTCTCAAATACAAAAATAAATTCGTTTTGAACAAATTTTTTATTATTTTTTATCAAAAGGAAAGAAAATTTAAAAATAGATAATTGTTGGAGGGGGAGTTATGAAATTTATAAGTCAAAAACAGGAACTTAACTGCAGAATAACTCAAAAGGTTTGTTGAGAAAAAGTGGTCTAACTTCAAGGGGGAGTTATGATTTTTTTTTAATAAAAGTGTACGAAAGTACTTTTGAGGACTTAAAGTGCAAAAATGATTTTTTTACTTTCGTATGGGTGATTAATGATTACGAAAGAAACTTAAGGGTTTTAAAATGCTAAGTTAGCAAAAATAAGTTTCGTAGGGATTAAATGGTTTACAAAAGAAACTTGAAGGTCTAAAATGACAAGTTCAAAAAGATAACTTTCGTAGGGATCAAAAGAACTTACATAAGTAAATTGAGGGACTAAAAATGATAAAACAGTTTCATACGTAACCTTATCACTTTCGTAAATCAAAAGAAAAGGTTTCGTAAATTCTCTGCAATAAGTTGAGCTTTCGTAACAAAGAAAAACACGATCTAAATCGTTTCATTGATTCTGTGTGATAGAAAAACGTAAGAAAACGTGACATATTTGTTTTATTTGTGCTAAATTATGGTTATTGATTGATAAAATAGGTTTCGTATAGATCTAGGGTTTCGTAAATATGAAAAGTGATTGAAACTTAAAATTGATTGAGGCAAAACGTTAACATATGTCTTGAAACATGATTGGAATGACTTGATCACTGAAAGCATCATTTAAGGACTAAGATTATTAGGTTTCGTAAACTTGATAGGTTTCGTAAATTTGAGATTTTACTT
The DNA here is from genome assembly GCA_026074375.1 of Tanacetum coccineum. Classification (NCBI taxonomy): domain Eukaryota; kingdom Viridiplantae; phylum Streptophyta; class Magnoliopsida; order Asterales; family Asteraceae; genus Tanacetum; species Tanacetum coccineum. The sequence goes on along the minus strand of BQNB010003151.1, from coordinate 33,597 downwards.
TCAAACAAAAACACAATTTTAAACTGGTGTAAAAATGATAAATAAGTTGGAAAACAAGACAAATTCTTTAAGATTATCATTTTTCCAGTTAATAATTATGGTTTCGAAAGTAAATTTTCAAGTTTCGATTTCATAAGGGCTTATCAAAGGGTTTTGTAAATAGTAATGGGCCAAATGGGTTGGTTTCGTAAATGATATTTTAGGCTTAATAGGGTTTCGTAAGGAAAAATGGGCTTTTTAGCTTGAGTTTCGAAAAAAATATAACTGGGCTAATTTTTTTTACGAATACTCAAATGGGCTTAATCGTTAAACAAAATGGCATCTTACCAAAACAAATGATAAGTTTTGTTATAAAATCATATCTTTATATTGATAAATGGATCAAATGGTGAAGATTATGTCCGGTTTTGACCGTTTCCTGAAATTAACAGGATGATGATTGAGCAATCTACTGACCATCCAAATATCGTATATAAGAATATGTTTTGTATAACTAAATTTTTCATTCAAAGTGATCAATAATTCAAAAATATGAAAAAAAAAATACTAAATGGAGCTTCAACTGTCTGTGATCATAAGTTTCTCATGTAACAACAAAGGCCAAAGTTCAAAGTTTTGAAAAGATTATTTTAAAAACAAGTTCAAAATGGCTTATGACTATCTATTGTACTCAGTTGGGTAAATGGTCTAAGTCATGTCCAGTTTCAGCCGTTTTCTGCAATGAACAGAATGAGGAGTGAGTGACTTAGTGACCATCCAATTGTTGTTACATTAGTATGGTTGTATAATCATAGTTTTCAAACATGTTTAGAAAGCTTGTGATTTTGGAAAAGTTATCTCAATTTCTATCAAAAAGTTGTCTCTTTGTGTCACAAAGTGGTACTCTTTTACTAAAAAAGGTTTGAAAGAATATAAAGTTATACTCTCGGAATTCTTAAACCATCAATGTTTGTCACAACTTGTGTTTTTGCCAAGTTGATATTGTCTAAATAAGAGTATATCTTTATTTCTTGAAAAAGTATAATTTCACAAATGCTTTTTGGTGAGGAAACTCTAAATAGAAAGAGAGATAAAATCCATTCGCGAAAAAGCAAACCAAAGTATGCTCGAAAAAGGAATGCCAGAGCATACAAAATGAGATTAAAATAAAAAGACGAATAAAGCGTATGGCATGTTCCCGAAAAAGCAAGAAACGGCACATGAGAAAGAAAATGATCAGAATATGCTCAAAAAGAATTGCCAGAGCATATAAAAATAGACAGAGTGGAAAGAAACAAAAATGTTATAAATGTGAATATTACAAACTTTATCTCATTTCACTAATCAATTCATGTTATCATATAGTATTCCACATGGCTTAACAGATTGTTCCAGCTGATCAACTCGTATCCAAGTTTTGAAGCATTGGGAGATGTAACAACTATGATGTGCTCAGAGTATTCCATGTTCTCCTGAGTGCAAGATTTTTGGGAAGATCTTACTTGATCAGCCACTAAGCTATGCTTTAACTGCCACTGCTGATGTTCCAGCCGTATATTTACAACAATTCTGGCAAACAGTTCACAAAGTACCTAACACCAAGGATACTATCAGATTTAAGCTGGATACTCAAGAAATTACTTACACAGTGGATATGTTTCACGCTACTCTTAAACTGCCTGTGAAGACACTAGACAATCCATTTGTTGCACCTGTTACCATTGAAATAATTGAATCTTTCATGAACAAGGTTGGCTATCAAGGTGTGATTGATAAAGTGAGCGCCTTCTATACGAAGACTTTAGCTCAACCATGGCAAACAATGTTTAAGGTGTTCAACCGTTGCTTAACAACAAAAACATCTGGACACGATCAGACAAATATCAACATTCTTCAATTGTTTCATGCAGTTATCAACCAAACAAATGTTGATTAGGCTGCTCTTCTATGGTGGAATTTCATAAACAATGTGTTTTAAAAGAAGGAAGCCATCTAGTATCCTCGATTCATTATTTGATGAATAAATTCCTAAACATTCCTCAAAGGATTGATGAGGATTATTATTCTATCAAGGATGATATTCCATTGGTTAGTGTGTATACTACTGGGAATGTGCTTGTACGAGGGATGCTGAACCCAGATGAATTTTAGACAGAGGAAATCCGTGCCACTGATGACTTTAAGGAGTATGAGACAGTGTTTATGAATGTAGTTGTTCCAAGGAATCAACCGCAACTTATTGTTTCTACCCAAGGAATTCATAGGTCTACACCTAGAGCCTATAGGACACCTACCGTTTCTATTGCTAGTCCTCAAGGGAAGAAGAGGAAGCAAATTGTTAGAGAATCAAGTTCACCACATAAATCGTTAAAAATAACCATTAGATAAAAGAAGGTGGTTGAGGGTGAAAAAGATGATGATGACTCCGATGATAGGTTAGAGCCCGAGAGTCATAAGGAAAATCCAGAATACGTTGATAATGATTATGACGAAGAGAATGTAGCTGAGAAGAAAGATGCTGATATGGGTAGTTTGGAGACTAGGACTGAGGAGATGCAGACACCAATTCCCACACCACCTAGATCCTCTAGGACAATCTTATCTTCGGATAAGAACATTACTCAGGAATTGACGGATATTGTAACACTCCCAACTGCAACTACATCTAAGACTCCACACTCCAAACGACATATTTCCAGTAAGTATAGTCATCTTCCAGGTGCGATTCACAGGATGTGCAGACATCAAGGGTATATGATTCAGAACATGGAACAAAACTGCATCACAACTAAATATTTTTGGAATACTAACAAGAAAGTTGATCGAGTTCTTAATGTAATTTTACCATAACTTACTGAAAGAGCTATAGATGACTTGATTGAAAACAACTTTAAGCTTTGTTCAGAAGTACCTGATCTTGTTTCTCAAGAATTTAATGCCCAAGCACCAAAGATCATAGAAGAACTTTTCAAGAATTACGTACAAAGCAATGTTATTCAAGTCCATCCTACCACAACCACATCAACCAAAACAACTTCATCAGCTGATCTTCAACAACAACTATATTTAAAGATGAAACAAAGACTTCAAGATTAGGCTAATGATCTAGTCTTATGGGAGGTTGATAAGGTGTCATTTTATACACTATTTTAGGGTCATTTAACCTCTTAAATCATGCAAATATGCCTAGATTATGTGCTTAATCATTTGTTTTCAAGTTTTTAGCACTTGGATGGCATTTGTAGCAAATACACGTGACTTGGGCTCATTTGGAGAAGAAACGGACAAGATTACAGACCTACACTAAATCCATGAAGAAGTATTGTTCATAGAGCGTGGACACGGCGTCGCAGGCATAAAGTGACGTCGTCGTGATCTATCCAGTAACGGCGTCAGAGATCTAGCGATGGCGTCAGGACGTGACCAACTTAAAGAGGATCTAGAATCATCCACGTAGCGACGGCATCAGGACTTCAACGCGACGCCGTCGCAACGATATCTCTATATATACAAAACCAATTTTAGGGTTTTAAGTGTGTAACTTTGTATAACTTTTGGGAGACGAACCCTAGTCTTTGTAGCAGCTTTAAAGGTTGTTTTTAGGGCCTCAAAACCCTATTGTAACTACCTTTTATCCATGTTTTAATCAAGTAAGAGTGTTATTCATTAATCATTCAATATGTCTATGTGTTGTGTGATTAATCTATGTTCTTGCTTTATCCTTAACATGCTAGGCTAAACCCTTCTTTGTATTTGCTTATGATTGCATGAAAGTCGAATTGTAGATCATATTACTGTTGCTTCTTGTTGATGAATGTGCGCGTCAGGCTTTAGAAAACCAGCTTTTGTCTGTATCGCTGTTGACACGTCTAAGGAAACGCGAGTGCGTAGAAAGGATACCATCGGGTAACAGTCTTCATACTACCTTACCCCCTTATATGGTTGATCAGTCTTAAGATATTTCACACACATTTAATATACGCTTAGTGGCCTTGTAATAGTCTTCATACTACCTCACTTGTGCGTTGCCTTAACGGAATATTAAATAGACGGTGAGATAGTGTAATCCGTTCATGACCTAGGAAATACTTACACAAATCATCACAAGTGTGACAAGGTAACATGATTAGGAGAAGCAATCTGATAAGTAAAGCATGATTAAGTAAATACATTTAATTATCATAAAGTTATCACCAGTAGATTAGATATTAGTTTAGTTAATAGTTAAACAAACCAATCTCTCAAACCATAGATTTACTTGCTTTCTTATAAATATAAAAATATAAATATAATCTTCTCTCAACCCCTAGAATTTTGTTAGACCGTGATCAAGCCTTCCCAACCTATTCCCCTAGAGAACGATAACAACCCCCGAGTCTTGCCTATACTACTACTACAACGGTTAGGTACTCTGCCTAGGGAGTTGTAAAACTTCTTGTTGAAGTCCTACGACGACCGCATCAAGTTTTTGGCGCCGCTGCGTAAGGAATAGTTAGCTTTTGATCATAGTTTAACTTAGTTCTACTCGCTTGAATCCTTTCAAGTGAGACTTTAATTTCGTATATTAGCTTTCTCGTAGTCTATCTTTTCTTTGTGTTAATTCTTTTGTAACCCATTCTTGTCAACCTCCATGGGAGACAAGAATCCTATCCGTACACTTTGAGATTACTCTAAATCTAGCAACGAAGGCTACATGAATACCATTGAGCTCCCCGTAGGAAACAAGGTGGTACCTCTTTGATCTCACACCATCTGGTTGGTGCAAAACGGAAGTTCATTCCACGGACTTCGGTTCGAGGATCCAAACCAACACCTTAAGGGTTTCTTAAAACTTGTGGGCTCACTTAACCTTGACGATGAAAATAGGGAAAAAACGCGACTGTGTTTATTTCAATTTTCCCTTCGCGATCAAGCTAGCAATCGGCTTGAATGACTTCTAGCAGGATCCATCACCACACGAGAGGATCTTACTACTCGTTTCCTTGTTCAATTCTTTCCACCAGGAAGGACCGCAAAATTTGCAACGATATCCTGATGTTCCAACAACATCATGAAGAATCTCTATTTGAAGCATGGACTCATTTCAAGGACTTACTACAAAAAGTCCTTCATCATGGCATCAACCTTTGGCTCCAATATGACCATGTCCATCCCGTCACAAGATGAACCATTGACCAATCGGCCGGTGGTAAGCTTCGTAACAGAAACGCCAAAGAATCCTGGGCATTATTAGAGGACCTCTCCCTCTATGACACCGAAAGTTGGAACGACCTAAGGGATTTTGCTAAGCCGGTCAAGGGAATCACTTTGCCTCAAGATGTCCCGAGTACATCCGACCGCCGTCTAATCAAGCTCTAAAATCAAGTCCAACACTTGGTGGAAGCTCATCTTGCTCCAATGCAACCTACTCAAGTGAACAAAGTCACTACCTCATGTGAGAGTTGCAGTGGTCCCTACGACACTTAGTATTGCATAGAAGATCCTGAACAAGCCTTTGTGGAATACGCATCCTCACATACCAATGAAGCAGGAGGTAAGTGGTTGTTGGGTTTAAAAAACATAAAGATGATTCTTAGAATTACTACTGCTCAAGTATATATTAGTGCTGTCAAGCATAACTTAGTGCTGCTGGTAATACTAATGAATATTATGCTAAGTAGTTAGTACTGGTAGTATAAAGTTACTACTGCTAGTTACTACAATTAGTATAATTAGTACTGTTAGTATAAAGTTACTACTGCTAGTAGAAGTTAAGACTGCTCAGAGAAGAAGACTGAAAATATACTAAGTAGTTATACTGCTAGTACTAACGTTAGTACTGTTAGTGTATGTTAGTACTGCTAGAGTAAACTTCTAAGTAGTTAATGATGCTTGTGCTCAGTTACAACTGCTGAGTAATTACAACTGTTAGAAGGATTAATGTTGTCAAAGATGAGATCAAAGACATATCCGAGAAGAGATAAAGGTGATAAAGAAGAAAAAGAATACTTATGAAGATAAGTATCAATTATTTGTAAAGAAGATATGTATAAACTTAAGAGATTATGTTTACTTATAGAAAAGATCATAATCACTTGACACATTTTGTAAGCCCATTAGGGTTTCCTTAGTGTATAAAAGGAACCCTACGGCATAGATCTAGATATCAGTTTTTCACATAGTCTTCATATTAGTATTTTGCATAGAATCATAGTTAGTATTCATAGCTATTTTGTAATTCAAAATAGTATTCAATATATTGAAAGTTTAGTAAATATCTTGTTTTCTACTGTTTCATTGTTCTTCTTAGTATTGCAAACTAGATTCCGCATAGTTTATGATATTCTCAATCTTAGTTTCTATTACAGTAGCCTTGGATTTATCCAATATAACTAAGCTTTAACAAGCTAAGTAAGATCTGCCAGGAAGGGATCAACAAGTGGTATCAGAGCTTGTTAAGAAACTCTGAATAAAAAGAACACTATATCTATAGAAGATCTCAAAATCAAAGAGAAGATGGAATCACAGTCAGAAACTACCCAAACAGTATCTGCACTAAAACTTCTAGTACTCAAAACTGGAGACTATGATCTATGGATCACGAGAATGGAGTAATATCTTACTCATACTGATTATGCTCTTTGGGAGGTTATTGTGAATGGTGATGCACCTGCTGTTGCATCCGCTAGTGCTGAAGGTCCCATTCCTCCTAAAACTGCAAAAACAAAAGTTGGCAAGAAAGAATGAGTTGAAAGCTAAAAGCACTTTGTTGTTGGCCATTCCTGATGAGCACCTATTGAAGTTTCATGGAATCAAGGATGCAAAGACCCTATGGGAAGCTATCAAGACCAGGTTTGGAGGCAACAAAGAATTAAAGAAAATGCAGAAAACCATTCTAAAGCAGCAATATAAGAATTTTACTGCAACAAGATCTAAAGGACTGGATAAAACCTATGATAGGTTTTAAAAACTCATCAGCCAATTGGAAATTCATGGTGAAGTTATCTCCCAGGAAGATGCAAATCTTAAATTGCTAAGAAGTCTACCAGTAGCTTGGAACAATATTGCCTTGATCATGAGAAACAAATTTGATCTAGACACAATGAGCATGGATAACTTGTACAACAACTTGAAGGTGTATAAAGCTGAGATTAAAAGCCAATCAAGCTCAAGCTCAAGCTCTCAGAATGTGGCTTTTATATCTTGAGAAAATACTAGCAGTACTAATGAAGCAGTTAATATTGCTCATGAAGTTTCTACTGCTAGCTCATAGGGACAAGCTTCTTCCTCATCCTATGCTAATGATGTCATGTTTTCCTTCTTTGTCAATCAATCTAATAGTCAACAGTTGGACAATGAAGACTTGGAGCAGATTGATACTGATGATCTTGAATAGATGGATCTCAAATGGCAGGTGGCCATGCTTACCACGAGGGTGAAGAGATTCTTAAAGAAGATAGGAAGGAATCTAAACTTCAATGGCAAAGAAACTGTTGGCTTTGATAAGATAAAGGTTGAATGTTACAACTGTCATAGGAGAGGTCACTTTGCTAGACAATGCAGGGCACCAAGGAATCAGGGGAATAGAAATGGAGATGTTCCAAGAAGAATTGTACCAGTAGAGACTCCTGCAAATGCCTTGGTTGTCGAAGATGGAATAGGTGGTTATGATTGCAGTTATCAGGCTGAAGAAGGACCCACAGACTTTGCTCTAATGGCCTATTTGTCTTCAGGTTCATCCAGTTCATCAAGCTCAAATACTGAGATACAAAATTGCTTTAAAGAATATTTAAAATCATATGAAACTCTTCAAAATAGTATGATCAACAGCGTGATGCTCTTAAAAAATCTAATCTAGAAATTATAGGTTATGAATTAGGCTTTGAATCTCTAGAAGCTAGAATTGTTGTTCATCAAAAAAATGAAGCTGTTTATGAGGAAGACATTGCATTTTTGAAATATGATGTTAAGGTAAGAGATAATTTTATAATAGAGCTTAAAAATCAGTTAGTAGGGGCTTTAAAAGAAAAATATAATTTAAAACTAAAATTAGAAAAGTTTGAAACATCATCTGTGAAGCTAACTAAACTGATAAACAATTAAATAAGTGTTAATAACAAGTCTGGTGTTGGATTTGACAGTCAAATGAATGAAAATGAATTGCATGATTGTCATCTGAATAAAAGTGAAGTGTTTGAAAGTGCATCTAATAGTAGTGTGAATGAGATTGAAGAGGAAAATAATTAAGTAAATGATAGGTTTAAGAAGGTTGAGGGATATCATGCAGTTCATCCTCCCTACACTGAGAACTACATGCCCTCAAGACCTGACTTATCCTTTGCTGGTATAGATGATTCTGTCTATAAGACTAATGTGAGTGAAACTATCACTAGTGTGCCTAGAAATGAAAGAACTGCATCTAAGTCTAGTAAGGATAGTTTGGAACAACCTAAAGATGTTAGGCCCAGTGCTCCTATCATTGAAGAGTGGGAATCTGATAGTGATGATGATTGTGTGATTAGACCTTCATTTGAACAGAATAAACCTAATTATGCTAAAATCAATTTTGTTAAATCAGATGAAAATACTAGGAAATCTGTTATTGAACAACACACATATAGGCAAGCTGAAAACCTTAGGAAAAGTCAGAGTCCTAGGGTTGATAAAAGAAATTGGAATGGAATAATGACTCAGAAACTAGGGGATGGTTTTGAGTTCATAAAGAAAGCTTGTTTTGTATGTGGAAGTCTTAACCATTTAATCAAGGACTGTAACTTTTATGAGAATAAAATGGTTGGAAATATGTGTTGACTAAAAAAGGGAAGGGGTATGGGTCAAGGGAAGTTAGATTGACAAGTATGGAACAATGCTCAGAGGGTGAACAATCAATACAATTGACCTCACCTAATCCTAAAGAAACTTTTGTTCCAACAGCAGTTGCAACAAAGTCTGGATTAGTGCCAGTTAATGCTGCTAAGCAAAGCTCTACAAGAGCAGCAACATCAATTAGTAACTGCCGTGGCATGTTAATACTGCTGCCCTTAAATACAAAGTGAATGTTGCATTACCCAAAACATATTCTTATTTTAAAGCACATTCACCATTGAAAAGGCCTTTCAACCAAAAATCAGCAGCTAAAACCAATAATTTTAGTAAAAAAGTTTATACTGCTAAGTAAATATGTAAACTACTGTGGGCCAGATGAGTTAGTTACTATCTGCTGAGGGAAATAGGGAAAATGCTGTTAAGTCCTCAGCATGCTAGATTTGGAGACCAACAGGAAAAGTAATTGACCATATCTCCAAAGATAGTGGATCATACATGCCTAAAAGATTTGACTATGTGATCCTCAAGGAGGCTCAAGTCGATGTGATGGTTGGGTCTCTAGAGGAAACTAAGTCTATATTTTGAGTGAAGGGTAATCCATAATATGGCTTTACAGGATCAAGGGTTTTTTGATAGTGGTGCTCTAGGCCTCATGACTGGGATAAAGTAGACCTAAAGATTTTCAAGAAATTGATAGAGGATTTGTTGCATTTGTTTGGAAGTCTAAAGGAGGTTTATAATTTTTTTTTTTTTTTTTTTAAAATATATTAAAAGTTTTAATTCTTTAATTTTTTTTATTAATTTTGCCTTTCATGTTTTATTTTAAATATAATTTTTTATTTAATTTTTTTATTTTTTTTTTAAAATCACTGGAAAAGGTAAAATTAGGACTGGGAAATTAGACTTTGAAGATGTATACTTTGTAAAAGAACTTAAGTTTAATGTTTTCTCTGTCTCACAAATATGTGACAAGAAAAAAGTGTTCTTTTCACTAAGACTGAATGTATTTTTTTCTCCGACTTTTTAAGTCTACTTGTTTGAAAGTCAAGTCTTGCTTAAGTTCCTAGACAGAACAACTGTACGGCTTTGTGTGTGTGTGTGTGTGTTAAGAATGTTGTCCTTCAGGAGGTCTTGACTTGGTTTAATTAGCAAATGCTATAATTGATGAGTCTAATTTTATGGCATCGGAGGCTTGGTCATATAAAACTTAAACTATGAACACAACTTTATATCGAGGGTCACTTAGTAGAGGTTTGCCTTCAAAGCTTTTTTTGAAAATAACCTTTCTTGTGTTCCTTGTCAGAAGGAAAGAACAAAAGCCTCTTTAAGACAAGTTGTAAGCTCTATTAGCCATCCTTACAATGGTACATATGGGATTGTTTAGGCTCAACATTTGTCAAGGAGTATCAAATCACAGATTTATTGCCTTTTGTCACTATGTCTATATAGTAGGATATTTTTTTTATTTTTTGTTGTGGATTGGTATACGCGGAGTAGAATGAGGGTATTGGTTTTTTATGACTATGTTTTTTTGATTGCCTTGTTGTCACTGATGACTATAGTAGGTTTAGTTGGGTTTTCTTTTTGGCCACTAAAGATGAGACTAGTGGGATCCTTAAAACTTTTAAAACTGTCATAGAAAACCAAATAAATCATAAGGTTCAAATAATTAGATGTGACAATGGAACTGAGTTTAAAAATAATAACTTGAATCAGTTCTATGGGATGAAAGTGATTAAGAGAGAGTTTAGTGTTGCCATAACTCCACAACAAAATAAAGTTGCTGAAAGAAAGAATAGATCACTAATAGAGGCAGCTAGGACTATGCTAGCAGATTTATTATTACCTACTACATTTTGGGCTGAAGCAATTAATACTGCTTCTTATGTTCCGAATAGGGTTCTAGCGACTAAGTCTCACAACAAGACACCTTATGAACTATTACTTGGTAGACCACCTAGTATAACGTTTATGAGACCTTTTGGGTGTCCTGTAACTATTCTTAATACCTTAGATCCCGTGGCCAAATTTGATGGGAAGGCTAATGAGGGGTTCTTGGTTGGATACTCTATAAATAGCAAGGCTTTTAGGGTTTTTAACACTAGAACTAGGAAGGTAGAGGAGAACCTGCACATAAAATTTCTTGAAAACAAACCAAATGTTATAGGGAGTAGTCCAGAATGGCTCTTTGATATTGATTCATTGACAAAATCTATGAATTATGAGCCAGTTACTGCAAGAAATCAAACTAATGGTGATGCAGATATAAAGACAAATGTTAATGCAAGGCAAGCTGGACAGGAGAAAGCATCTGATAATGAATACATACCGCTACCACTCATTTTTTCTATTTCTCTACTCTCTTCAAGTACTCAGAGCATAGATGATAAAGATGCTGATGAGGTACCAGACAAAGGAGATGATGATGTAAGTCAAAGAAATGGTTAAGAAAAGGAAAGAGGAGCTTCAAATAAAGAAGATGACCAGCATGTGCAAGATTTCAGAGCTGAATTGGATACTTTGCCTGTTCAACAGAAAGAAGGTTATGCTAACAACACTAACAGAGATAGTACTACTAGTCCATCTGTTAGTACTGCTAAGCCAAGTATTAATACTGCTAGTGAAAATATTAATACTGGTAGTCCAAATAATAATACTGCTAGTCCTATTCCTAATGATTCAAGTATGCAATCTTTGGAAAACAATGGCATATTTAATGATGCCTATGATGATAGAGAAGTAGGTGCAGAGGCTGACCTTAAAAACTTGGAAACTACCATGAATGTCAGTCCTACTCCCACAACCAGAATTCACAAGGATCATCCTAAAGACCAGATCATTGGCGACATAAATTCAGCTACTTAAACAAGGAGGATGACCAAGATTTCTGAAGAACATGCTATGGTCAGTTACATCAAAAAGCAGAGGAGAACAAATTACAAAGATTATCAAAACTGCCTATTTACCTGTTTTCTCTTACAAATAGAACCCAAGAAGGTGATTCAAGCTTTGACAGATCCAAGCTGGATAGAAGCAATGCAAGAGGAGCTTATGCAACTTAAACTTCAAAAGGTTTGGACTCTGGTAGATCTTCCAAAAGGCAAGAGGGCTATTGGAACTAAGTAGGTGTATAGAAACAAGAAAGATGAGAGAGAAATTATAGTTAGAAACAAGGCAAGACTGGTTGCATAAGGTTACACCCAAGAAGAAGGAATTGATTATGATGAGGGTTTTGCTCTTGTTGCTAGGATTGAAGCAATCAGGTTATTTTTGTCCTATGCATCATTTATAGGACTTATTGTGTACCAGATGGATGTGAAGAGTGCCTTTTTATATGGTACTATTGAAGAGGAGGTGTATGTATGTCAACCTCCTGGTTTTGAAGATCCACCATTCCCTGATAAAGTTTATAAGGTAGAAAAAGCTTTATATGGTCTACATCAAGCTCCTAGAGCCTGGTATGAGACCTTGTCTACCTACTTACTGGAAAATGGATACAGAAGAGGAACTATTGATAAGTCTCTATTCATCAAGAAGGATAGAAGTGATATCCTGTTAGTACAGGTGTATGTTGATGATATCATCTTTGAGTCTACATAGAAGTCTTTTTGTTTTGAATTTATGCAGATGATGCACAAGAGATTTCAGATGAGTTCTATGAGGGAGCTTACTTTCTTCTTAGGATTACAAGTACAACAGAAGGAGTATGGAATCTTCATTAGCTAAGACAATTATGTGGCTGATATTCTGAAAAAGTTTTATTTTGTCACTATGAAGACAACAAGCAATCCTATGGAGCCTAACAAGGCATTGGTCAAGGATGAAGAGGCTGAAAATGTGGATGTTCACCTATACAAATCAATGATTGGATCATTGATGTACTTAACAGCCTTTAGGCCTGACATAACATTTTTTGTTTGTGCTTGTGCAAGGTTTCAAGTTACTCCTAAAATCTCACATCTTCATGTTGTGAAGAGAATCTTTAGATACTTAAAAGGTCAACCTAAATTGGGCCTTTGGTATCCTATGGATTCACCATTTGACTTGGAAGCCTTTTCTGATAGTGATTATGCTAGAGCTAGCCTTGACAGGAAATCCATAACAGGAGGTTGTCAATTTCTTGGCAAAAGGTTGATTTCATGGCAATGTAAGAAGCAGACTATAGTTGCCAATTCTACTACTGAAGCAGAGTATGTTGTTGCTGCTAATTGCTGTAGGCAGGTGTTATGGATCCAAAATCAAATGCTTGATTATGGGTTCAACTTCATGAACACCAAGATTCACATTGATAATGAAAGCACTATTTGTATTGTGAAGAATCCAGTGTTTCATTCTAAAACCAAGCACATTGAAATAAGGCACCATTTCATCAGAGATTCTTATGAGAAGAAGTTGATTCAAGTAATCAAGATTCACACAGACCACAATGTTGCAGATCTTCTCACAAAGGCTTTTGATGTTAGCAGGTTTAACTTTCTGATTGCTAGCATTGGATTACTTAATCTCTGAAGTATTGTTTGAGGGGAGGTTAATTAAGAGTAGATGAAAGGGAATGTATCATTAAGCAGAAGTGGGTGAAGGGTCAGGAAATCCTACTGAACCCCAACACACATCCACAACTGTATCACTATCTAATCTTGAACTAATCAATGTTCTACCACAATCTTAACCCAAAAAGACTCAAAAACCCAGGAAAGCCAAAAAGAACCACTAAGATATCTCAGTCTAGTGGACCTATTCATCTTGTAGCAGATGAGACTGTCTATAAGGAGTGGGAAGACAGAATGGAAAGTGCTGCCATTACTGCTTCTAGCTTAGAAGCAGAGCAGGATAGTGGTAACAACAATAGGACCCAATCTATGGCAACACTTAATGAGCCAAGTCCTTAGGGACCCAATCCATGTCAACACTTAATGAGACTGTCTATAAGGAGTGGTCCCAGGTGCCAAGATACCATATTAAGGGGTGCAAAAGCTTAAACTAGGTTTAAGGCTGCATCTAAAGAGTCCAATGATCTACCTCTCTCAAGAGTTAACACACTTGGAAGTGGGGAGGACAACATGAAACTAATGGAATTGATGGAACTTTGTACAAAATTGTCTGAAAATACAAACAGAAAGAGTGACTTAGTGAGGAAAAGAAATGAGAGATATAGTGAGCTGAAAAATAGAAAGAGAGTTGTGTGATATAAAAATAGATAGAGTGAATTGGTAAGGAAAAGAAATGAGAGATATAGTGAGATTAAAAACAGAAAAAGAGCAGGTGATGAATTAGAACAAGAAAAGGCTAAGAAGCAAAAGGGGGATGATGATCAAGAGGAGGCAGCGATGAAAAGGCATATTGAGATAGTTAAAGATGATGAGGTAGCAATTGATGCTATACCTCTAGCTACTAAGCCTCCAGTGATTGTTGAATGCCAGATTGATAAAGATGGAAGGATGGGATACTTTAAATTAATAAGGGCTGATGGAAGCTTAAAAAGATATTACTCAATGATAAAGATGCTTCAGGGTATTGATAGAGAAGACTTGGAGACCCTCTGGAAGCTGGTTAAAGCTAAACATGAGAATACAAGGCTAGAGGATGACTATGAAAGAGTGTTAAGGGAAGATTTTAAAGTAATGTTTGAACTTGACATTAAAAGTGATGTATGCAGAAATCTACAAGGGTACAAAGTGACTGTTTGGAAGCTATTTGATAACTATGGAGTGCACTTTATAAGGTTTAGATACCTACATATCTTTATGTTGGTTGAGAAAAGATATCCCCTTACACCAATAACAATCTCAAACATGCTGAACAAGAAGCTTCAAGCTGATCGTTGGAATGAGATGTGTTATCAACTACTCAAGCTCATGACAAAGCAGGAAAAGGGTCAATGAAGTGTTTGAATGCATCCTCCTGGTGATGGTGAAGACTTTTAATGAAACTTGAAGATTCAGAAGATGAACATCAAGTTTAGGGGAGGATTGTTGGGTTTAAAAGACTTCAAGATGATTCTTAGAGTTACTACTGCTCAGGTATATATTAGTGCTGTCAAGCATAACTTAGTGCTGCTGGTAATACTAATGAAAATTATGCTAAGTAGTTAGTACTGGTAGTATAAAGTTACTACTGCTAGTTACTACTGTTAGTATAATTAGTACTGTTAGTATAAAGTTACTGCTGCTAGTAGAAGTTAAGACTGCTCAGAGATGAAGACTGAAAATATACTAAGTAGTTACTACTGCTAGTACTAAAGTTAGTACTGCTAGTGTATGTTAGTACTGCTAGAGTAAACTTCTAAGTAGTTAATGCTGCTTGTGCTCAGTTACAACTGCTGAGTAATTACAACTGCTGGAAGGATTAATGCTGTCAAAGATGAGATCAAAGACATATCAGAGAAGAGATAAAGGTTGATTGAAGAACAAGAATACTTATGAAGATAAGTATCAATTATTTGTAAAGAAGATATGTATAAACTTATTTGTTTAAGAGATTATGTTTACTTATAGAAAAGATCATGATCACTTGACGCGTTTTGTAAGCCCATTAGGGTTTCCTTAGTGTATAAAAGGAACCCTACGGCATAGATCTAGATATCAGTTTTACACATAGCAATCATAGTTAGTATTCATAGCTATTTTTTAATTCAAAATAGTATTCAATATAATAAAAGTTTAGTAAAGATCTTGTTTTCTACTGTTTCATTGTTCTTCTTAGTATTGCAAACTAGATTCCGCATAGTTTGTGATATTCTCAATCTTAGTTTCTATTATAGTTGTCTTGGATTTATCCAATATAACTAAGCTTTAACAAGCTAAGTAAGATCTGCTAAGAAGGGATCAACAGTGGTACACTTTTAACCCCGAGCAAAATAATTTTGGTGACACCTACAATCCATCATGGAAAAGTCACCCAAACCTTAGGTGGAGACAACCACAAAATTCCCAAAATAATTTTTCAAACCCATCTAACCGGTTCCAACCCAATGATTCAATCCCGAACCGTTCCTTCAACAACCATCCTCAAAGCTTTAACAATCAATCAAATCTAGAAGGATTGGTATCCAACTTAATGGAATCTCAAGACGCTAGACTGTCCAAGTTTGAAGCCGATTTCAAACAACAAAAGAATGATATGACCAACAAAATCAACACAGTGTTGAAGGCCATCACCGATCGAATAGCGGGCACACTACCTAGAAACACGGTTAAGAACCTAAAACTGAGTACTTCCTAGTTTTGTCTGCTCTTTCTTAACCAACAATAGATCCCCAATGCTCTTCTCTCCTCTCCACTTCAATTAATTCTATCAAAGCACATTCTAAGGAGGCAAACATTTACCAGACTAGCCTGCTGTAAACCGAGATGGTGATCAAACCGCAACAACCAGAAGAACCCAAACCAACTCTTGAAGATGAAATCCAAGATTTGCATCTTAACCTACCGGTTCTTAAAGTCCTAGCTCACGCTCTAATCTATAACGCCTTGCTAGATAAATAAGCGGAGAGCTTAGAACTAGGCAAAAATAGGTAAGCATTTATCCAAGGAGATTTATCTGTAAATATGGAAGACCCTGGGTTATTCACTCTACCTTGTAGATTAGGGAACTCAAAACCTTTCGACACCTTAGCTGATTTTGGATCATGTGTAAACATAATCCCACTATACCTCTTCAAAAAGCTTAACATCAAACTATTAGAAGAGACTGACCATATCTTTATGTTGGCTGACGGAACCAAATCCTACCCTGTTAGAATAGTTAAAGACGTAGAGGTCCACATAGGAAAACTGAAACTATTAAATGATTTCTACTTGATCGATATGAAGAAGGACCCCGAAACCCCTTTACTATTAGGAATAGAATTATTAGCTACCGCCAACGCAGTTATATTGCAGAAAAGCCAAAATAGCGGTAGGAGAAGGGATCACTAGGTCGGTTTTCGAAGTAAAATGAGTCGATCTAGGTGAAGAGTAAGCACCATATTGGACAACGCTTGGAAAAAGGGAATTATATAAACCACGACCTAGCTCGGATGGGGTAGGTGCACAAACCTTTTACTATGCCAGGAAGGACTGTCATTTGCCTGGAGAATAGGAAACTGCTAGAGATGCTGAGCTCAATCCTTTTAAGGATGTCCTTGTGTTTAGAAGAATGGTGGAATTTTTAGGAGCCATACCCATTAACCTTAAGAATAATATGTGGGAGTCGGAGGACTTAATTAAAAATCCAATTAACTGGGACAAACCACCCAAAAATGGAGATGGAGCGTGGCATGCCAAGATTAGACTGATTGACCCAGACGGAGAGGAGTTTACCAAAACCTTACAATCAATCCCCACCACTTGGAAGCTCTCCGAAAGAGAAAGTCCACGGGAAATCATCGACTTGGACCACTTCTACGACACTTGATGTATGACTTCGAGTCTAGCTACAAGACTCGTAAATAAAGAATAGCGCTTTTTGGAAGGCAACCCAATATTTACTTTTCCCGCAGTTAGGAGTGTCTTGTGTTTTAATTCTTTATTGTTTGTTTTATTATGTTTGAATTATTTTGTAATCATGCTTTGTTTGTTTATAACTTCTTCTTATTTGCAATCAAAGGTATTTTGCAACAAAATAAGTGTAGGGGAAATATCTGGTTTTTAGAACTAATTCAAACATTTAAAATAAATTATTTAGATTAATTCGCGTCAATTTTGAGTCATATGATTGTAGCGATTAATTCCAGGTTTTTATGCAGTACTTTCTTTAGATTTGACTAATAAAATTACGTGCAAGAAATTTCTCATTAAAAATAAAGAGGAATTTTTCACAGTGCCTGGAGACGGCATCGGGATAAAACCCGACGACGTCGCATCTCCAGTGTTGTGGGGTCACCACAACCCTAACGACATCAAACGCCCAGGTTCAGAAAACTTAAGTTTTTAATTATTATTGAAAATAAAACTTGCACGACATTTAATATATTTATTCTTCCTATAAAACCTCAAAGACTAATGAATTTAACATACTTCCATCCAATCTATTGAGTCGAACCTAAATCATATTGTAATATTGTAAATTATACAATTTAATCTTGGGATAGTTGTCTTTGTCTTGTATTACAGTTATATTGTGATGAGAAGAAGCTTGGAAGTTCTAGAAAAGTTTTCATTGGATGAATTCCCGAAGGACGATTTAACCAGTTTATCGCATATTTTTTTCTCCGATTATTGAGTAAACCAGGGGATATTCTAGTTTCTTTTCCTTGTTTTCTTTTCCATTTATCTGTTTTAACGGGTACTTCTAGAGAACATTGGGGACAATGTTCAACTTAAATGTAGGGGGAAATAAGCCTTAGAAACTATTCTTTCATTTGCCATTGGCCTTGTCTTTAAAAAGATGGGTAATATATCAAAACATAGCATAAAAGGGTGATTTTTACTAAAATTTAATTTTTTTTACGACACACACTAATGAAAATCGAGTATTACTAGCGTCCCATAGATATAAATTTGTATGACTAGCACAAAAACCCTTAAAATTCCACCCCCATAATGTGAGGTTCGCCCTTAAATATTATACCTTTAGCTTGTTCGAGTTAAGGAGTGAGCAATCATGTGTGTCTATTCTGTCGTTACGGATGTGTATGCGTGGTTCGTAGGACTTTGTCACATTTTCTAATCATTGATATCGGTTTAAATTATATGAGTGTACCGATAGTATATTAAATTCTAGAACTTGTGGGTTATGGTGGATGGTATTCGCGAGACCCCGGCTTATAAGTGAGTAATAGGGAATTGCTCAGATAAGAGGCATTAGGATTAAACCCATGTTTTTAAACCTATAATTCCTAGATTCACATCGACTATAATAACTAGTCCCCACCCCCTTGCCGATAACCATTTTAGTGCAGGATACCCCTAGTACAACCCTCCGACCTATCCTTTTTCATTTCACGGTTTTCCATTATTTTCTGTGGATTCCAGATTTATAATGAAGAGCATTGTCACCCTTAAACCAATCGTACACCCAAAGCGCCTAGCCTAACTGGTATGTACTACGCTTTTAAGTACATTATATTGTGTTAACCCATTTAATTATTGAGTACAAGGCTGCTAAGTCATTGATCCGTGTAAATACAGTTTTGAACGATTGGATTCATAGATAGTATCATTTTAAAAAAAAATTAGGGAAGAAGTAATTTATTACCCCAAAATAGAGCTCAATAAGCTCCATGTTATTTTGATCCACCTCAAAATCGGGTTATTAGTTAAATTGTAAATAATCGAGTATGTAAAATTTCAGGTGTATGGGTGTATCTATAAACCCCCATGATGTATTATATGTTTAAGGAATGGCAGAGCAAAAGTGTACAAAAAAATGTATATAAAAAAAAGAGTGAAAAAATATACGGGCTACCATTTGCTTATGTCTATGTTTATATTAGAGTCACAAAAAGAAAAAGAAAGAGATTGATGATAGTTTGTGTATGATTTGTATATCTTCGTCTGAGTCTTAGCTTAGCAACCAAACCAACGTGCATTCGTATAAATAATTAGCTAACCTTTCCACTCCAAATTCACCCAAAGCCACCCAAATGTATCCCATCCATTTCTGTTTCCATTAATGTTATCTTACACCTACACCCCGCAACCCATTAAAAGCCCTCTTAGATAGTAATGAATAATACTTGCGCCTAGCGGTGGAATTAGATCCTTTCAAGCCTATGGAAATTTTATAGCTATGACAGGTAAGAGTGTTGATTTCCGATTCCCCATAGTTAAGGTATAATTTAATATACAACAACCGAGTGAAAGAGAGAATCCCAAACACATATGTGAGGTGCTATAAATACGTTCCATGCTTTTAATTACGAGGCTAGAAGTTGTGTGTTGTAAAATACTTTTAAAGAGTAGGTTAAATAACCCTCATATTGCTATTGTCTAGGTAGAAAAGCCCATTTGCTTGAGGACAAGCAAATCCCAAGTGTAGGGGTATTTGATAAGGTGTCATTTTATACACTATTTCGGGGTCATTTAACCCCCTAGATCATGCAAATAATGCCAAAATACGTGCTTAATCGTTTGTTTTAGATTTTTAGCACTTGGGTGGCATTTGGAAGAAATACACCTGACTTGGGCCCATTTGTAAAGAAATGGACAAGATTACGGACCTACACCAAATCCATGAAGAAGTATTGTTCACAGAGCAGGTTGAGACGTGCGTCACACATAAAGGCGACGACTCGTGATCCTATTCCAGTGACGGCGTCAGAGATCTAGCGACGACGTTAGGACGTGGCTGACTTAAAGAGGATCTAGAATCATCCACGTAGCGACGGCGTCAGGACTTCAACACGACGCCGTCGCAGCGATATCTCTATATATACAAAACTAATTTTAGGTTTTAGGTTGTGTAACTTTGTATAAAACTTTTAGGAGACCGAACCCTAGTCTTTGTAGCAGCTTATAGGTCGTTTTTAGAGCCTCAAAATCCTATTGTAACTATTAAGTAGGTGGGCCTTCTATCTATTTTTAATCAATGTAAGAGTGTTATCTCATTAATCATACAAATGTCTATGTGTTGGTGATTAATCATCTTGTTCTTGCTTTATCCTTAACATGCTAGGCTAAACCCTTCTTTGTAGTTGCTTATGATTGCATGAACGTCAGATTGTAGATCCTATTACTATTGCTTCTTGTTGATGAATGTGCGCGTTAGGCTTAAGAAAATCAGCTTTTGTTTGTATCGATGTAGACACGTCTAGGGAAACGCGAGTGCGTAGAAAGGATACCATCAGGTAACAGTCTTCATACTACCTTACCCCTTTATATATGTTGATACCCTCTTTAGAATATTTCACACGCATTTAACATACTCTTAGGGGCCTTGTAATAGTCTTTATACTACCTTACTTGTGCGTTGCCTTAACAGAATATTAAATAGACGGCGGGTTCGTGTAATCCGTTCATGACCTAGGAAATACTTACACAAATCATCACAAGTGTGACAAGGCAACATGATTAGGAGAAGCAATCTGATAAGTAATGCATGATTAAGTAAACACATTTAATTATCATAAAGTTATCACCAGTAGATTAGATATTAGTTTAGTTAATAGTTAAACAAAACAACCTCTCAAACCGTAGATTTACTTGCTTTCTTATAAATATAAAAACACAAAAATAATCTTTACTCAACCCGTAGAATCCTTTTAGACTGTGATCAAACCTTCCCAACCTATTCCCCTAGAGATCGATAACAACCCTTGAGTCTTGCCTATACTACTACTACTACAACATTTAGGTACTCTACCTAGGGAATTGTAAAACTTCTTGTTGAAGTCTTACGACGACTGCATCAGAGGTACTGAAACATAAGTTTGAAAAGTCTTCCACCTCTAATACTTCTTGCAGGGATGATGATATTCACTCACAAAGAAATGATGACCATCAAGAGGATGATGCTCCTCCCGAGGGGGAGATAATAATGAAAAGACATAAGGCATCAAAAAGTTTAAAGTCTTCAATGGGTTCTTCATCTAAGCATTCAGCTAAAGATTCCACAACTTATGTATCCAAGCAACAACAATAACAACAGGAATGGGATGCATAGGTAGAGGAAACAGTTATTAATGAAGATGAGGTGATTTTGAAAGATGAAACACCTGAGCTAATCACAGAACTTCAAAATGTTAATAAACTTGTTCCAACTATCTTTGATCATGCAAGAATATAGGCTACACTGAATGATATGTTAAGTAATCAGTTCAAGAATGCTGAAGAGTATGCCTACCATTTGGAATAAGCAACAAATTTTATAGAGAATCAGATTGTTTAGGAAAGCAGACAAGAGGATATAAGATGTCCAGTACCAAGACCTCTCATATTCTTTGGATCACAAAGGAATCTAAATGAACCTCCAAGGTATTTGTTTAACAAAGATCTATTCTTTCTAAAGAATAGAAATATTAAGGAGAAGAAGTACATTCTTTCGCTCCACAAGATACACGCAGAACGATTTCCAAAAGATGATCTGGAAGAAAAGATGAATCGTTGGGTTCGTAAAGAAATGAAGACGCATAATTTTCAATTCAACATTGGAAAGATTCATGGCATAAAAGAGTGTACAAGCAAAATTAAAGACGAGTCAGAAACAATCTAGAAGATAATTTTTCTAATCACAGGATTATAGAAGTTGTCAAAATAACTACTGATCAACCACATGGTTTGGATTTCATGGAACAAATAATTGTGATGAGAGAAAATGATAAGCCGGATATTTTTTTTGTAGCTTACTTCAAGTATCTGAACAAAAAATGATATTGAAGATTTGTATTATCTTTTCTGAAACAAGATGGTCAATTATCGTGAAACCAAGTTGATGAATTCATTAATAGCATTAATCAGAAGTCGTGTGATCTGGGAGAGAGTTCATGATTTCTAGTTGGGATAGAGAGTTACCAAGTCAAGGTCAACTTAACTTCACCAACATTGACATTTCCTGGTATTGAAGCATATGAACTGTACTCAATAATCGACAAGCCAAATACGGGTTTGATTTACTTGAACAACAAGATGAGAAATATTTTATGTATTTAGTAGAGATTGTGAAGTTTTGTGATGCTACGCTAGAAAAGGTTTTAAAAGAAGTAAAGCTCAAGATCTTTCAATCAGAACCATGGAAGAAACTACCTCTGCTTGGTGAATTAGATTGTGACATAATGAGAGCGTTTGAAAGAGAAATTACTAAGCGTTTGAGTCACCGAGAGCAGATGATAAGATGGGAATCTTTTGTGAATGGAATAACAATTCTACCGACGATGAAGCGTCTATAATAATCAACCCTTAGGGGAGATTGTTAGGTTTAAGAAAAGTGTTTATTATTATATGAATTGGTATTTGTATAGTTTTGTTTAGTTTTATAGTTTTATTAGTAATTATAATGTAATAAAGTCTATCTTGGTCAAAGTTAAGTAAAGTTGACCAAGGTTTGACTAAAGTTAGTAAAATAGAATAGGATTAGCAATAAGTATAAATACCCATCTAGGAGCGGTATTTATACAAGTCTTTACATTTTGTAATTCACTTCTCCCTCCTATTTCTATTTTCCCTTTGAAATAAAAATTTAGAAAATGATGAAAAATACTCTCTAGCTCCTCTCCTCTATTCTAACACTTTTGTATGATTATTACTATGCAAACAAGACATATAATAGTATGTCTTTTTATTTTCTTCAATTACTTTTAATCTAATTCAATATATTTGCTTAATATTTGTTAGAATGAATATATAATTAACGATAATTGTTAAAATAAATTTGAAGCAACCATTAGAATTTGTGTTTTTAGTATGATTCGATAACTAGAACTATGTTAAAGTTATGATTAAAATTTTGATTAAATTTGTTATTTAACTTAGGCTTATTAGAACCTGCTTTTAAAAAAAGAGAAAAACTCAGTTAAAAACATATAAAGGATAAGTCTTAAGTAATTTTTTTTTATAAAAACCTAGAAAGTACGCCGCACATTGACTCAAAAACACGACAAGAAGGTTAAGTTACTGTCCTAAACATACCCGTTGACCACCTAATCTTTTCTAACACTAATATTTGCTTATTTTGATGATGTTTTGAGTGTAGTCTATTGGAACGCACGATGATGAAGCCTGTTCTTCTTCATCACGTCCAAAAAGAGTTCGAATTACTAAAAATTTAGAAGAAGCATTGATGGGGCATGTGCTTCATGAATTCTTGTTATGGGGAAATTGTAATATGACACTTAAGAATAGGTATAGCACCAACCTAGCTGGAAACCTATCAAAACAAATTTACTCTCCTTTCATTGTAGATTGGAATGTTTTAAACACCCTTGGTTGTGATAATGCTATTGGAGATATGTTAGAGGTTAGGGTAAACGAAATGGGAAGTGATGCAGTGCTGTTTACATCTGAGGCATGGAAACATGCTTTTGATATTAATGAGCCGATTTACACAGAATTATGTCATGAATTTTATGCAACTTTTGAGTTTGATGAAGCTGTGGCCGATGATGAATTAATGATGAAGAAAGCAATCAAATTTAGGCTATGTGGTAAAGCTTATGCTATAAGTGTTCTAGATTTTGGAAAACGCTTAGGTTTGTATACCGGTGCTGAAATTCAGGAGTATGGATTTGAAACCTATTTTATTGGAGGTCTTAGAAATGATGATGATTTTAGTGCTGATCAGTATTGGCTGAATATTAGCAGTGAGGAAACATTGACCTTATCTAGGAGCTCAGCCAAAACAATTAGGAAACCTGTGCTCAAAGTTTTTGCAGAAAATGATTACATATGGTTTATGTCAAAGAACTACAGGTTATGACAGGATACAGAAGAATGAGTTATGGTTATTAGTATGTTTGAGGCCAACCACCAGAATGGATATGCTAATGTTACTTGGTTGATTGCTAAGTGGATGAAGAAAAAGAGAGTTAGAACACAGAGAGAAAGTTTGATCTGATGTGGACAGTTTGTGATAAAAATTGCGAAAAGACTTGGTATATTGAGCGATGAGGTGCTAAATGGGCTAAGTGCCCCAACTTATTACAAAATATTAGATGCCAACATCCTTAGAGAATTGATCGGCTCTAATGGAAGGTTGATACCTGAAGAGATTGCACCTAGTATCTCAAGAGTAGTAACACCAAGGGCTCAACGCCCTACTACTTCTGATTTGTATAACAAGATAAGTCAATTGGAGACTCAAATAGGTGAAATAGAAAGGATGACATGTAGGCAGTCTTATCATTCAGACAGATATGCTAGAGTTCTAGAGCATATAGCTTAACATTTTAGAGTTACACTGCGTGACCCATATGATCCACCAAGTTATTTTGAGCAGCAACAACAGGATGATGAAGAGTAATATCAAGATAACACTACTTTGGTCTGGTGACAGTTTGTGGTCATGGATTTAAAATAAATTTTCTAAAAACTTTTTTATTTATTTCTTGTCAAGTGTGATATGCCTTGATTGGCAGCTAAACTATTTCGTACTATCATTTCTATCATGAAAACACTTTGGTTTATTATATATGTTTGTATTGTGTGGTCTTTATTATTATAGAATTAAGAGGTGAAATACTGTAAGAATTCATGTACGAAGGCTCTATCTTCTGCTTCGTACAATATGATGAAATCATAAAACAAGGGAAGTATTATCTTATAATTCATTTTTCCCATTTATCTTTTCTCTATAATATTTTTCGCATTTCTTTGCATTCGGACAATGTTCATATTAAGTACTAGGGGGAGATAAACTAAAAAGGTAACGTGTTAAAACAAAAATTTTGCTTGATCCATTAAGAAAATCTGACTTGGTGATAACTTTACTGGCATATTTTACCTATATCCCAAAAATTTGAGATTTAGACCTTAGAATTTGGGTATCCATCTTGTACCTAAGATAATTTTTACTTTTAGCTTTCTCGAGATAAGGTTTGAATGCAATTGCAAGTGTCTCATCCCTCGTTACGGCTGTGTATTTGTAGTTTGTCGCCTTTTTTGGAGCATTGGTATCGATTAAAAATTGTATGAGTGTGCCGGTGATTTGATAATTCTAGAACTTGTGCTTGAAATCTTTACGAGACCGCAGTAAGATCACGTTTGCGTGATAGACATTTAACTGGTTAAGAGGATATATAAAAATGAAAAAAATATAAATATGAATAAACACTGTCAAAAAGTTTTCTGATTCAATTATCTAAAATTTTATCTGTACATATTGATGCGCGTAAACACTGGTATTGCTATTATAATGAAGTGTGAAGGTTGAAAACTTCTAAGTTCATTTAAAGTAGTATGCTTTTCATAAGTATGGGGGGAAAGCAAGTTTCCCCCAAAGGAGAAGATCTTGAAAAAAAAGCAAAAATAAGCCAAAGAGGAAGGAAAGTCAAAGAAGTTATGGATAAGGTGGATTGTAATTCTATCATAAAACCTTTTGATTAATATAAAACGTAAAAATACTAATAGTAACCTCTTTTGATGTTTATGTCTGGTGCTTACGCCATGTCGGTGCAGTTCATTTTTTTATACAAGCCTATGGTAATTTGAACATTTTATGACTGGGCGTTTGAGTGACTTACATATATCATTTACTTTACTAAATTGAGCGAGTGTGAACTATCCTTAAAAATTTCATGAGTTGCTTTGTCGCGTTATCTATTGCTTGTGATCATTGACTTGACTAAATATTTTCGCTTAGATTGCTTGAGAGCAAGCAACAGCTAAGTATGTGGGGATTTGATAACACTCAAAATATACATAAATTATATCTCGTTAATATGTAAATTATCTATATAAATATGTTAAATATCATGTGATTAGGTATTTATTTATGTAATAGTTGTTTCAGGAACAAAGATCATGAAAAGGACTAAAAAAGCAAAAGATATTCGTTAAATGTACTAACGATCGCTAGAAGAAGGATCTAGATGTGTAAGGAGAAAGTATTAAATGATAAACGCCAAAGTGTGGCACACATATTCTAAAAGTACGGCATACTTTGGATCATGGAGAGAGAAACTTTAATGCGGAAGAGAAGTACGACACACTTTCTTATGAAGTGTAGCGCAGTTCAGCCTGCAGTTACTCCAAATCATAAAGAGAAGCATTAATCCATGGCTTTTCACTTACACTCCTTGGGCTAAAAATAGAGGACAAAATTGGGAGCATTGCACACCAACACACATCAAAACAACATAATCATCTCGCACATCTCACACACATAATCTTAGAATTAAGTTAGGGAGAAGTTTTTGGGAAAAGTTGAATTTGTTCTTGGTTCATCAAGTTCCCAGGTTCTAAGTCATACAGGGAAGTTTTAATCCAAGCTAAGGAGGGTTGTGACAGAGTACTAAGTAGTTTGGAGTGGAAAAAAATCTCATTTCACTCATTCACAACAAAGAAGTAATCTTAGAAGGAAGTTAGGAAGAAATCTTTGGGAGAGTTGAACTTGTTCTTGTTTCATCTTAATTCCCAGGTTCTAGATCATATAAGGAGGTTGAATTCAAGCTAAGAATGTTGTGATAAGATTTGTTAGTAGTTTGAAGTTGAATTTTCGGGTTTCATATTGTTTTCATTTGGGAAAACTCTTGTAAAAACATCATCTTTTACTATTAGAATTGGTATAAACATGTTTCTCTTTTTGAATATGATGTTTTTTGGAATTAACTTGCTTTATATGTGTTTTAACTCTATTATTAATGGAGAGTATCCGAATATATTTATTTGGGCTAACATGGACAATGATATGAACAAGCTGTAACATTATGCTTATGAATATGATCTTGATGAATTCGATGTTTAATTATCCGGATACTTGTTACATGTTTTGATTATTCATACCTGGTGGATATAGGTCGAAAGACTCCACCAATGTGTTTACATTTCGCGTTGTCTGTCTGTAACAATTCAATATTAGTCTTGTGAGAATTGACTAATAAAAACGTTTATCAAACCGGATATGAAAAAATGTTTAATACTTAATCTCATGTTACGAACTTGATTAAGGGATTTTATCTTTATCACTTTTATACTTGAATCGATCTTAATGCATTTCATATATTGAGAGTAAAAGGCCGAAAGGATTCTTTCATATGTGAAATAGTTAATTGTTTGAATGATTATTCATCTATTCATGCTTTTATGCTTTAATTCATGAATGCTTGGTTGTTCGCTTGTTTGTCATCATTGTTCTCGGTCCAAATAAATATCATTTTTATATCTTGAAATACACCTTTACCTTTAGATACGTAACAGTCTATAAGATAACTTTTCGTAAAATGTCCTGACTTTTCTTAGAATTACCAATCCCGTGAAACGACCCGGTCTCACCTAAAAAGATTATACTACATATGTAAGTTATACTTTTACCCGTGTGTTTTCATCTAATAACTATAATTTCAGTCTTATAAATTTAAAGTTTTTGCATCACCACCTTAAATGAAAGGCCTCATTTTATCTACTATGTTACTACATATATTGAGAATATGAGGCTCATATTTCGTTTGCAACTTCTGCCTATAAATAACTCACCAATAAAATGTCATGATCATTGTACTAGCATAGTAGCATGTTAATTCTTGTAGATAAGTACATTGTCAATTGCCACGGTTAGGGCTGAGCATATGGACCGTTCGACCAGATCGGATCGGAAAATCGGACCGACCGGACCGGACCGAACGTATTTCGGTCTGGTCTTCGGTCTGGGGTTTTGGACCAATTCGGTCTTCGGGTCGGTCGGTCCGGTCCAGTCTTACCAAAAACCCAAAAATTATGCCGTGTAGGATCGGTCCGGACCGAAGACCGACCCGGACCGGACCGTACCATTTCTGGTCCTCGGTCCGGCGTTTTGGACCAACTCGGTCTCGGTCCGGTCCGATCTTGGCCAGTCCGGTCCGGTTTTTGACCGATGCTTACCCCTAGTCACGGTGGTTAATATTAAATGAACTTGTTTTGCTATCAGTATATAATTTCGGAAACTTATTTCAATGGGCTAATTTTAAATATAGCCCAAAACGAAAATGAAAATGCTATTCTACCTTAAACAAAAGTGTAAGAATCTGGCACGTGTTACTTTTTTTAATAATGAAGTACATAATTTTGAGGCAACTTATTTGTACTTAAGATATCCACAATGTGACAATGCATATACAATTTTTAAGTTAAATAGAGTGACACATCACCATTCATTTTCACACAAAAATTCTACAACCCATTAGGCTGCTCACTATGGGAGGTCGACCGTCTCGGTCGACCGTCGATCGGTTTCGGTCGCTCCCATAGTGGCCTATTCGGTCGCTGGTGGTCGAGTGGGTATGTTGGTCGTGAACTCGACCATTGTCGAGGCAAATGAAAAGCATTTTTTATGTCTGCGTTTATGTGTATGTTTGTGTGTTGTGTCTGTGTGTGTTTTGTGTTGGGTCTGTGTGTGTTTTGTGTTCTGTTTGTGTGTGTTTTGTGTTTTGTCTGCGTTTGTGTATATGTGTGAGAGTTTGTATTGTGTGGGTGAGGTAGAAGATAAGATATTTTTAATTTTTTTAATTAATACATAATTTGCACCATGGTCCTTGATGTATATTTTTATTGTCATTTTTATTTATATAAAAGTGTGAAATTTGTAATGTTTTTGTTGTTAAAAAAATTGAAGATCGCTTTATAGTGGAAAAAAGTCGCATGTAGGTCGCCGGAGAGAGAAAACTGATGTGGCAGGGTAAAATGCAGGTCGCGACCTACAACCATAGTGACCAAAAAATGAAACGCGTTCCTCACAGACTTTTCAATTCATTCGGTCTGTGACCCAACCGAGTAAATTGAAAGAATTGAAATGAAAAAGTGTTCGGTGCTACATAAAAGTATGTTTATATATTAAAAAATAAAAAATTAACCATCCTTTATTCACTATAACACCCCACATTTTCTTCTCATTTTTCACACATTTTCTTTTACAACTATCAATTTATATACTAACCAAAAACACATACATTCTACAAAAAAACAACTAGTAGTAACTACAAAATTTTTAATGGTGCCATATGAAGCTTTTGCTTGTCGTTGTGGAGCCGAAGATGTAATTCTGCGTGAATCGTATGCTCTGGGGAAATTTAGTTTGGAGTAGTTTGTCATTTAACCGTGTTAATAATTAATTTTAGTATAAGTTTTAATTTTTTATTGTAATGTTATTTTAATTATTAATAAAATCTTAATTAAAAAAAAATGTTCGGTCGCCGGTGCGGTCATCATTACGGGTGTTTGGTCTGTATGTGGTCTAGGAGAGAGAAAACTGAATTGACGCTGATGTGGCGATCGTTGCGGTCACCATAACACTTAGAGGGTGTTTACTTAATTAAGTGGTAATAAATGAAAGTCTTAACTAGCCACTTATTGGGGAGACTCTAATTTTAATGAGTCCCCCAATTAAAATGCATTAAAGGTTGGACTTACTTATTAAGTGAGAATAAGAGAAAAAGAAACACCTCCTTAGTCTTAAACTTATACATAAAAACTGAATTGACATCTCACCATGTACTTTATTAGTATAATTAATTTTCTTATCAAAGAAATATTGAAATAAATGGAATTGACATCTCACCATGTACTTTATTAATATAATTAATTTTCTTATCAAAGAAATATTGAAATAAATGGAGGCACCGACTCTTTTAAAACATCGGAGGCACCTCCATTATCTACACAAGTAGGCAATTTATTTGATTATTTAATATGTGCAAGTACATATAATATGTGTTTGTTCATAGAGATATTTTCTTTACACGAATCACTCTCACAATGGAATTACACGCTGACTTAGCATGTAAATCATTTCATTAAATTATGCACTGGAGATGACCTTATGGGCAACCTATTGTACTCCTCGGCAATCTATTTGTACGTAATATTAAAATATTGAACACGTGTCAGTTTCTTTTTTTAATTGCTCAGTTGTCTTGCGTTATTTAAAAAAAATAACTTTTAACTGGGCTATAGTCGCATTTCCAATTTGATGTTTGGGCTATATTTGGAATTAGCCCTATTTCAATTTACGCTTTGATAGTACTTATTTGTACATATAATTAAAAATCTTGTGGTTAATAGGGCCTTTTTTAGTTTTCGCACAAAGCAAAAAAAATAACAAGACGGCCCTATGAGATATATATTTTATAAAGTTTGGCTTGAACATGATATGTAATATTGTATGTATAATGCGGAGTGAAAAAACAAGTGAGCCTTAAATTTAAGGAAAATAAAATTAATTGTGTAATTAGTAAACTTCACCTGTAATGTTGAAACCAACTTTCGAGGATTTGTTATATTAGAGTACCATTTTATTTCGGTCAACAAGTACAATCATCTTGCTAGTCAAAGAAATCACATGTGTTAAGTGTGAACCCTCCCAACATCCTTCAAGTTCATTTCATCCAATACCCTCACTCTCAGTTAATATATGGAATATTTATACTTTAAATTATGAACGTGGTAAGAAAATACACTTGTGTAAAGTCTTTAAGTCTAAACCCTCACAACTTCCATCATGAATCCTTCATCTTCATCCACCTTATTCATTCTCCGTCCGTTTACAGTTCCGATACAACTCTCCGAAGCAGACGACATCCCACGAAATACCACTGGCGAACGAATCAATCACAAAGTTCTTATTTATGAAAACAATGACCACAAGAGATGAAGCTTTAACTTACATCAGAGACGTATGCATATTGCCCCTCTCCCATGGCACAAGTCAATATTCTAAATAACTCCACCGATCGGGTATGCTGTGTCATTTTTGATCATGAAGGACATAAGGCCAACATAGGGTACTGCGTAGCTAGGAAGTACTGGGGTCAAGGGATCGCGACACAAGCTTTGAAGATGGGTTACGGTTAAGGAAGGTTTGAGACGACTTTCCCCGAGAAGATAGTAATGGTGCAAGCTTAACTGAAGACGAAAATATAGGATCCCTCACGAGTGTTGGGAGAGGCTGGATTTAAAGAAAAGAAGGGCTTTCTTAGTAAAAATAGAAATTATCAAGAGGGTCGATTAAAGACGATTATTAACTATAGAGGCATTTAGGGTCCACGTCGATGTGATTTGAGTGTCAGCTTAATCCACCGATGTGATTGAGGCTGCTAATCACTAGATTATGAATTTGATGGTGACATTACCTATGAGGTGTTTCCAAGTAATTTTGTGATTCGAATGATAAGGTTGTTGCATTGAAATGTTTCTTAATTTTATTTTGATGTTATATACAGTGGCGGACTCATTACCAAAAGTAAAAAGTAATTTAAAAAAAAAGAAGTCTTTTGAGATGTTTTTTGTGCATTGGAGGAAAAGCTTTTAAGAAAGACTTGGTGAACTTCAAGTCTTTCTTTAAAGTCTTTGCACATTAAATGGTGAGCAATTAATGCATTAAATGAAAAAAAATCTTTAATAATTTTTGCATTGGAGATACTCTTAGAGCCCTAGGTGTAGTAACACCATAACACCATTTTTTAACTATCACGTCAGCGCCACATCAACATAACACCAACACCAACACCACTCTTCTAATCATAACACCAAATAACACCACTAACATCTTTATTTTCATAAAACCCCCTAAACAATTATTTCATTATTTTAACAAACTAATCATTTCATTCATAATTAAACATACAAATTACATAAAAAAAACACATTACGAAATTTTAAAAAAAAACATTACGAAATAAAAAAAACATTACGAAAAAAAAAAAAGAGAAAAAAAAAAAGAAAACATTACAAAAAAAAAACTAACTTACTCGACTTTCGTCGTCCTCGTCCCCAATCATTTCTTATTTTGATTTTATATATTTTTATTTGCTTTCTTGATCCAATAATGCGACGTCGTCGTCCAATAATTTAGGTTAAGTAGCTAGAAACCTCAACTTCTCCAACCTCATTAGTTGTGGCGGTCTTTTTCCCAGCTATGAGCATCGAAAGCCCTTTCCGCGGCTTCCTTTCCCGTTTCAGACAAGTCTCCTGCGCCATTAACTTCCCTTTTTTTTTTTTAAACAAGCCGTTGGGGGTAAAATGAAACTGTTCAAAATTGGAGTGTGAGGGTGGCGGGGTGTGATGTGTGTGGGTAGTGCTGGTGGGGAGGGTTGGGACGGGTGAGGGAGGAGGGGCGGAGTATGTGACGTGGGGGAGGAGGGGGAAGGTAATATATTATAAAGCATAAACCCAATCTTTCAG
The DNA here is from genome assembly GCA_026074375.1 of Tanacetum coccineum. NCBI lineage: Eukaryota > Viridiplantae > Streptophyta > Magnoliopsida > Asterales > Asteraceae > Tanacetum > Tanacetum coccineum. Next base: position 1,093 of record BQNB010003151.1, on the reverse strand, counting down.
GGGGTAAAATGAAATTAAAAAAAAAACCCCCAACGTCGGCGTGGCCGGACCACGCCGTACCCACACTACACGTAGGCAACGCTACTGGCCAACGTGTAGCTAAAAACACAAGCCATCCGGTCAGATATCAACTGACAAAAACCTAAACTCAATCTTATTAGGTACGATAATACAAAAGTATTGAAAAACCAGAACTAACAAAAACATTTAAGAGAACAGCACATTCATTTAAAAAAATCAGTATTATCTAACATGATTTTGTTGGAAAAATAAGTTTTGCAAAATGAATTTTTACAAACTTTGGACAATATTTAATGTATGTATATTTTACATATATTTGTATGGATTGGTAGTTTTGCGTTCTTCTTGAAGAGAGCTTCGCAACGAGCTAAAGTATGTTCAAAATGGAGTAAAAATGAATGAGATATCGTGTTTCAAAGTGAGACATTTGAATCACAAAATATGGGGAAAATGAAACATCCCACATCGCCTAGTAAAGGAAGTGGGATGTTGTTTATATAGAAATCTTGGAATTCACCTGCAATTTTTTTGTTGGTTTATGCTCCCACACCAACGTGCGCGCGCGTAGGGGGTGTGCGGATCTCTAGACTAAAATTGGTTCGAACCTTCTGAACTCATGCGAGCCCGCGCGACCTGCGGACACGAATGCAGCTCCGAAACTTCGCATATGGCAATTATTTTAATTTATCTTGGAGAACAAGTTGATTTTCCTGTATAAATAGTGCCATTGTCTCATTCGTTTTAATCTTACGAGTTCCAGCAATCTTTCAATAAAAAACGCATAGCTTTTCCGTGATTTTTTAAGCAAGTTTGTCAGGTCCGGCTGTACAACAGCTTTGGACGTTGTACCCTGGGAAACAGACGGCGAATATGTTAGCCTCGTTCCATGACCTTTTACTGCTTTTATTTACTTATCGTTATATAGTGTATGTCTTCTGCTTCTATCCCTTTCTGTCAGTTATTTAATTTTCTGTTAATTTATTTATTGTATTATAATTTGTTAGATATTAGAAAAAGACTCGGTCACCCCGTGTATTTTACTGTTTATTATAGCTCGTAGTTTAATAGTTAA